>JBAJNP010006625.1:0-25027 GCA_036877545.1 Yasuhikotakia modesta | reverse complement strand
GTGTGTGTGTGTGAGACGGGTAATGACAGAATGGGGGAGGGAGAGATGGCTGCCTCAGATCCAATGAATATTAAAATGAGTTTTTTTATGTGTAGAATATAAATTGATACTAATGCATCCAACGCTTTTCTGAACCCCTAGCAGACATGACTGTCTTTAAATATCTGCACATTTTTGCCTCTTCACTCCGCCTGCACTGAGCTTTTTTTCTTCCGTCTCCTCATTCATGTCTTTTCTCCTCTGCTGTCTTACTTGCTCTTTCTTGTTCTGCAGTCTCTCCTGATTCCCCCCCAACTGAAGTAAAATACAGTAATGAAAATAATTGTGCTTCATTAGTTGTGAGCCAGCGCTAGGTGGTTTTCGTTATGAGCCTAGCCTGGTAATTACGTTCTAAATTAAATGTGACCTTGGGAGAACTCGAGTGCTTGTCTTCCATCCTGTTTAATGCAGCATTTTCACGAAACGATGTGCTTTGTGATGGAAATAACAGCCATTTTGTTTGGTTCCTCCCCCTCTTGCCTTTTGTAGTTGCGTTGATTTAAGCATTTTAAAGTTGAGAGGGTGCAGAAGGAGAAAAAGATAGTGGCTTTTTAACATCCGAAGTTGGTGGTGTTGTGCTAATTGTGTTGTCATGAACCAAGGAGGGCTTGCGTTCATACTTAACCTTTGAACCGCTGTAAGTGTTGGTTCAGGACCAGCATTCCATGTGATGTTAAGGATCTGTTCATCTCCGCTGTGCTTTAATGCTCACATGTACACGTAATGACCAATCATCTCCACAGATAACAATTAAATGACTTAATAATGAGATTTCCTGGATTAATTAATCCACAAAATGGATTAATCAAACCTATTATGATTTCTTCTCTCTTGTGATCAGGTGATTGCTTCCGACGTGCTGCCGGAGAAAATGTTCCTACCAGTGCAAAATACAGATAGCCAGCAGACAATGACCGGTCTAAACACTAATGAAACAAAGAGATTGGACGGTTAGTATGAAAGTCATCTTAATTTATTTTAAACTTAATTACATTTTATTTTCATTTTGGATGATTAATCATCGTGGCTTATTAATTATACAAAATGGTCCTGTTTAAAATGGAATTAATGAATATTGGTTCTTTAATTATCAGTTCTTTAAAATGTATTTTTTCATTTTTTATTTTTCATAGTAATAATTTTTCTCTTTGTTCTTCAGAGATTTCAACAGATGCAGAACCTGAAAGAGGTTCCACACCTCAAGAATCAACAAAAATACATAAGCAACCATCAGAGGACACAGAGTCCACAAAGGAGAACAGTGCTGCTTTCCCTTGCTGGCAGAAAGGCTGTAACAAAGTCTTCACATCTTCCAGTGCTCTCCAAACACACTTCAACCAGCTCCACAGCCAAAAGTCTCCAACCCCAGTATCTGACAGACACATTTACAAGTACCGCTGTAATCAGTGCAGTCTAGCTTTCAAAACCCCTGAAAAGTTGCAGCAGCATTCTCAGTACCACGCCATCAGAGCTGCGACCATGTGCTGCCTGTGCCAACGTAGTTTTCGTTCACTCCAGGCACTTCGCAAACACCTGGAGACAAACCACCTGGAGCTGAGCGAAATCCAGATACAGCAGCTCTATGGTGGTTTAATAATGAACAGGGAGTCCCTGGTCTCTGGAGACCAAGCGTTTGGTGAAGAAGAAGAATCACCGGAGGAAAATGTGATGAAAGATGAGGAGGAATGTGACTTGGAAGAGAAACTAAGTCCTACTGACCATGATTCAGGTTTGATTAAAGACAACGCTGAGTGTGACCTCAAACAGCCTATTTTTCCACTTCGAAAAGGCCCAAATATCACAATGGAGAAATTCCTGGACCCATCAAGGCCTTTCAAATGTACAGTTTGCAAGGAATCGTTCACCCAGAAGAACATTCTTTTGGTTCACTATAACTCTGTGTCACACCTGCACAAACTGAAACGCTCTCTGCAGGACTCCACAACTGGCTTGCAAGAACCTGTTCAAAGTACAGACCACAAACCATTCAAATGCAGCATTTGCAATGTAGCATACAGCCAGAGTTCAACACTAGAGATTCACATGCGTTCCGTCCTGCACCAGACCAAAGCTCGAGCATCCAAGCTGGATTCATCTTGCTCCAGCTCAGAATCTGTTAACCCTCTTCCAGGCAAAACAGTGTCCAGCAGCCCTGCATCCGTAAAGCCTGCTAGCCTAAGCCACAAGAAAAATGATGAGCAAAATGCCACACCTGCAAACACAGACATCGGTGAGCCTTCAACATCTGAAGTCAAGAAGATTGTGGTGGACATTATGGATTCGGCTACTAAGCAGCAGGAGACGTCATTTCAGCAGCCATTAAAGCAACAACAGCTGTTAGCCCAGACTCAAGCCCATCTCCAGCAAGAGCTCCAAAAGAAAGCTGCCCTTCTTCAGTCTCATTTATTTAGTCCTGCGCTTTTACACTCCTTTCCTGTGGCAGCAGAAGCTCTTCTACCAGTTCAGCAGCAGCTTTTTCCTTTCCTTATTCCAGGAGGAGAGTTCTGTATGAATTCAGAGCTGAATTTAAATGGTTCTGGGCTAAACCCAAGCACATTAAGGCCTGCTGGAAATGAAAACACTGTTTTGGAGTCTTCCAAAAAAGACAGCCTGATCAGTTGTCCTGAACAGAAACCAAATGTAAATCAAACACATATTACTCCCTTTGAAGATGTTGCTGAAAATTTTTCTGTTTGTCCCAAAATGAATGAACAGAAACTGTCCAGTGATTCACAGGGTGAGAAGGACACAAAGGAGATGGATGACCTGGGCACTAGTGAAAAAACAGATAATCTCAAAGAAAGTGAAGACCTAAATGAAGAGATGTCAAGCAGTGAAAAGGTTCATAATGAGTTTCTTCCACCCAGGATAGCCCATGATGCACCGGGGAATGCATCTCAGGCTTTACTTGAGAACATTGGGTTTGAGTTAGTGATGCAGTTCAACGAAAATAAGCAGCGATATCAGCAAAATCTTGCTGAGCCTGTATCAAATGGTGTCAGGGATGTATCCAATGCCAGAGAGGTGGATAATTCAGAGAACATCAAGAAACTAGAGTGTGAGACCTGCAGTAAGCTTTTCTCAAATGCACTGATACTTAAGAGCCATAAAGAACAAATTCATCACTCTATATTCCCTTTTAAGTCATTGGAGAAATTTGCCAAAGACTACCGGGAGCAATATGACAAACTCTTCCCCCTGAGATCTGGCACTCCAGAGGCTTCTCCTGTCTGTTCCTCTTCTTCCTCACCTCCTGCACCTCCTCCCACTTCAGTGCAGCAGCCTCAACAACAACATGCACAACCAACTATTCCTGCTTCAACACTTAGTCCTACTCCTGCAACTGTCTCTGTTTCCCAAATTAAAGCTCCATTAGCTCCAATTCCCATGGAGCTGCCACTCTTCCCCCCACTTCTGTTGCCTCCATTACCTTTGCAGTCTCTGACCCCTCAGGTCCCTGTTCATTTGCCCACAGTGGAGGCTGGCCTGACACCTGATTTGACTCAGCTCTATCAACAACAGTTAACTCCAGCCATGTTACAGCAACAAAGTAAAAGACCTCGAACCAGAATCACAGATGACCAGCTGAGAATCCTGCGTCAGTATTTTGATATAAACAACTCCCCAAATGAAGACCAGATACTGGAGATGGCCAACAAATCTGGTTTGCCACATAAAGTCATAAAACACTGGTTTCGAAACACTCTGTTCAAAGAGCGCCAGCGCAACAAGGATTCTCCATACAACTTCAGCAACCCTCCCATCACCACACTAGAAGATGTGGAGTCAAATGCTCCGTCTCCTGATCCACCAAGACAAGAGTGTTATGGAGGGAGGAGATCTTCAAGAACCAGGTTTACTGATTACCAGCTGAGAGTTCTGCAAGATTTCTTTGATGCCAATGCATACCCAAAAGATGATGAATTTGAGCAGCTCTCTAACCTCCTCAATCTATCCACTCGTGTGATTGTGGTGTGGTTTCAAAATGCTCGCCAAAAAGCTCGAAAGAACTATGAGAACCAAGGAGAGGCAGGAATAGATAGTGAACGTCGAGATCTGTCTAATGACCGCTACTTTCGTACTTCCAACAATAGTTTTCAGTGTAAGAAATGCAGTGTGGTATTTCAGCGTATTTTTGATCTTATTAATCATCAGAAAAAACATTGTTACAAAGATGAGGATGAAGAAATGCTGTCTGACTTTACTGAGACTGCAGCAGATTCTAAGATTGAGAGTAATAGTCCAATATCTGGAAGTTCATGTTTTACACAAGCAGTCACCTGCTCAAGCCCTACTAGTTCCTCTGTGTCCAGCACAAATGTTAAGTCCACAGATTCTGAGCACACAAAAAATCCCAATGAAGAGTTTAAACATACAACTGAAACATTATCTGACTTTCAGGATGTTGATACCAGTTCAGAATTTGAGAAGAACATGCAGCAGTCAACACCTTGCTGTGGGGAGAAACCAAATGCAGGCGCAGAGAATCACACACAGCTGCCTAAACAACAAAAGCTTTCCTGTCCATCTCAGATGAGCCCTGCTGCATCACAGAGCACCCAAAAGATTTTTAGTCCTTTAGAGATTTCTTCTTCTGAACAGCAGCAAAAGCCAGCCCAGGAAATGAGCCCTTACCAGTGCATCCAGTGTAAACTGAGCTTCCCTTCTTTTGAACATTGGCAAGAGCACCAACAAATACACTTCCTTGCTCAAAGTTATTTTCCCACCCCTCAGTTCCTTGACCATCCTGTAGACATGCCTCTGATGCTTTTTGATCCTACTAATCCCCTACTTGCAAGACATCTGCTTTCAGGTACAATTCCCCAGATAGCAGCAAATCCACCTGCAATGGCCACCATTCCTGATTCAACCATAAATTCTCTGAAAAGAAAACTTGAGGAAAAAGCAGGATCTAGTTCCATGGAAAATGACTGGGAAAATAATGGAGATGAACCCCATCGAGACAAACGCATGAGGACAACCATAACACCAGAGCAGCTGGAGGTATTATATCAGAAATATCTTTTGGACTCCAATCCAACACGCAAGATGCTTGATCATATCTCTAGTGAGGTCGGTCTTAAGAAGAGAGTGGTTCAGGTCTGGTTCCAGAATACCCGGGCCCGTGAGAGAAAAGGTCAGTTTCGGGCTTTAGGCCCATCTCAGATCCATCGTCGTTGCCCGTTCTGTCGAGCTCTGTTTAAGGCACAGACTGCACTTGCTGCCCATATACGTTCACGTCACTGGCATGAAGCAAGAAATGCAGGCTATAATATATCTAATATGACTCAAGATCAAGAAGGTTCTCAGATCAAAGGTGATTCATTTGATTTTACTAATTATTCTCAGTTCTCAAACACAACTAGTCATCCAGATTCTCAAATGAGTAAAAGCATGGACCTGTCCTCACACCAGCAGCGTTTAAGCCCAAAGTCTTTGAAGGGTGAGGGCACAGAAGATTTTGAGATACCATCTATGTCAGTGTATCAGATTTGTGAACAGGGCAATCTGAATAACAATGAAGCTTCCCCAAACATGACCCACAGCCATACAACAGATGAAGGAAATGACTCTCTAGAGGGAAAACATGGCGGTAGTGACCACATGTCACCCAACACTGAAATAGAAGCTTATTCAGAAAGTGATGAAAAGATGTCTTCTGGACTGGTTAGCCCAGCAATAAGTTACAATGCTAAAGATTTTGATAATGACTTGGTCTTGGATTACAGTGAAAATTCTAGTCTGGCTGATCCAGCTTCACCATGCCCTGGTAACTCCACAAGCTTTGATAATGACAGACATGGTCAAAAACGCTATCGTACTCAAATGACCAACCTGCAGGTGAAAGTTCTCAAAGCCTGTTTTAGTGACTATAAAACCCCAACAATGCTTGAGTGTGAAGCCTTAGGCAATGACATTGGACTTGCCAAGAGAGTGGTTCAGGTGTGGTTTCAGAATGCACGAGCCAAGGAGAAAAAAGCCAAACTTAGCCTTGCCAAGCAGTTTGGTACAGAGAGTACCTCTATTGACAGACCTAAAAAAGAGTGCACTCTGTGCTCTGTCAAGTACAGTGGCTGCCTGTCTGTCCGTGACCATGTCTTTTCCCAGCAACATCTTGCTAAAGTAAAGGAGGCCCTGGGTGGCCAGATGGAGAATTCAATATCAGCCCGCCAGCTGATGGCTCAGCAAGAGGTGGATCATCTAAAGAAGGCAAATGATGTACTAGGGTCTAACCAAATTGCCTTTCAAAGCCAGTCTTCGGTGTACTCACAGCCTGCTGCAAACATAATGAGTGTTAGCAGCAAAATGGTGGCAAGTGTTTCTTCTATGAAAACAGGTGTGTGGCTGAACAACTGCTTTTTTAAAACTTTTTTTGTTAACCTATACATTGTTATTGCAAGTCTGTATGACTTTATATTTTCTGTGGAGCACAAAGGAAGACATCTTGGAAAAATTTCTCAGTGATTTGTGTCCATCAATGGAAATCAGTAGGTGCCACTACTGTTTGGTTGCCAAAATACTTTAGAACATATTTTTTGTGTTCCTCAGAAGCCAAAAAGTCATACAGGTTTGGAATGACATGAGGATGAGTAAATTATGAAATAATTTTTCATTTTTGGCAACTGTTATAAAAAATATTTTATGAAAAATCAGATTATGTTGTAATCACTAATCCTTTATTTTGTTTTCAGAAGGTGCAAGTGAGCCTCCTGGAAATGAACTGACCCACAAGCCAGCCTCAGTGTCCTCCTCTGCCATATCAGCGATGGATGACAAACATGTAGTTAGCACAACCAACCCTGTCTTGACCCCAAAGACCACACAAGAACCGCATCTCCAGTTTCCCAAAGAAAAAGACACTGAGAGTTCAAGAATTCCCATGAACAAAAAAGAGAAGACAGACTCCTCCAGACCAGCTGTATCCATTTCAAATACTGCAAGGGATTATGCCATGGATCCAACTCAGCTACAAGCTCTTCATGCAGCAATGAAAACTGACCCAGCTGCTCTGCTCCCAAGTCCACTTCTGCCCTACATGATGCCTGGGTTCCCTGCACTCTTCTCTCCCCATATCCCCACACCTATGTCTGGTGGGCTCCTGCAGTCCATGTTTGGCATAGATAGCATGTTCCCATATGGTCCGGTCCTACCCCAGGCTCTGATGGGGCTGTCCCCGAGTTCCATTCTCCAGCAATATCAACAAAATCTGCAGGGTGCGCTGATGCAACAAAGACTGCAGCTGCAACAGTTAGTGCAGCAACCAGAGAAACCAAAATCTAGCCAAACCTCTGCTCATCTTCATGCAGAAGACACTAGAGGACCTGTCCTGGATTCATCCAAACGTGACAAGAAACAAGGCACATCCAATGACACAGATTCTCTTTCTGTAAACTCTCTCAGCTCTAAGCAGCCACAACTGGATGATGATGTTCTTCGAAGCCACTGTATCATCTCCAAAGGAGTGTGTAGAGGGGAGGACAAGGATTACAGCTGCCTTGCCTGTGAGGTGTCTTTCACTGGGGATGCAGAGCTGATCAAGCACTTGGAGAAACCTCAGCATGGAGAAAGAGTGGCAGAGAGACTGAATTCCAAAGAGCATGCTTCTCCTCAATTACCTCACATCAGCCCCTCATCTACCTCTCAGCCAGACCCATCCAGTGAACGGAGAACCTCTTCAACTGCCCAGTCTTCTGCAGGAACACCCTCTGCAGCTTCTCTCCCCCCACCAACTAGTTCTGACCCGTGTACATCAGAATGTCTCCAAAGCTCTTCCTCGACTTCAGCTTTACCTGAGAATGCCCAAAGCTCACCGGCTTCCCTCTCACATCCTGTTCTTTCACCTTCAAACGTTACCTCAAGCCTGAAACCAACAGACTCTGCAGACGGATATTGTGACAGCGATGACTCAGAGGAGGGACAAGACTCAATGTAATATACTGGAGCACCTGAGGTTTAATGCTCTCCATAACTGTTTCTGTGGCTGGGCCAGCTTTAGAGGAAACTTCACAATTAAAGTAAGAGGAAGGTAAAATGTAAACGCCTTCGCTGTAGATCACACTGAGGGGAAGACACAGCTAGTTTGACAGACTGTTTTAAAAGGACTGAATCCTGTAGGATCTGACTTTACCAGTGCTTGTAACCAAAAACAAGTGTCAGTAGAATGTTTTTTTCCATTTCAATATGCTGGTTTTTAACTAAAACTTGAGTATATGTTAAACTGTTTGGAAACTAAAGGGTGCACAGCTAAAGACTGGTGAAGAACCTAAGATGGTTTCATTATTACCTAACTAACCAAAAGTCTGTTTCTAACAGAAATTTTAACAGACCCCCACAAAACACCCACAATATATTTTGCCCTGTCAAGTGTTAAGATATTATATTATTGGCTTAATGAAGTGATGTAATGTATTTTGATGTTGTCTTCTCTCAGGTCAACAGCTCTCAGTTTTTGTTCTTATACAAGACATACCAATAGAAAATATATGATGCCCAAAAGAAAACGTTTAATGAATGAAAAAGTCCAATTCTGATTTGCTTAAAATTGCTTATAGATGTTTTTGTGGACATTTATTTGTCCAGACACAAAGCAGCCCGTTGTAAATTGTGGAAAAGTATGTTTTAGTTTTTCCTTTCTTTTCAAAAAATGACAAAAAAACGTTCTGTGTTAATGATAGATACATGTATTAACATTTTGGTGTTGCGTAGATTGTTGAATTCAAATGACTTAATTGTATGGTAGGTTTAAAACAAACGACTTGTATATTTAACTTTTGTATTGTCCCAGTCAAAGACACTTGAGGCTGTTCAGTCTTGCTCATGTTAAACATTAGCATTTACCCTCTAATGCTGTTAAAACCGTCACTGTACAACCAACTTCCTCTCCTGCACTGAGCCAAGTTTAAAGACCCTGTCAGTGTATGAATCACATCCATGCACATTTATATCAGTGTTTTCTGTTTTGTTGTCTTTTACACATTTTAATTGTGCACTTATTTTTTCTTCTTTTGCCTTGAATACTGTAATTTCATGTTTGAAGCAGTAGTACTTCTGTCCTCAGTACACAATATTTTATTTCTTACCTTTTCTGCACTTGCCATAAATAACAATAACAATGTCAATATTATGAAACAATAATAACTTACAGTATTGCTTTAAAAGAAAATCCAAAGATAAAGTAGTCTTACCATTGGTGCAAACAAAGGATGGAAAAACTTTATACTTGAGAAATGATTACTGTTTTTAAGGAATGGAAATGTTTTTAGATGGAGCCAGTCACAGGAACGCTGTTTTAGCTGATTTAATAGAACATTTGTGACCTCATATATGAAACAACCAGAGAACCAAAAACAAAAGCAGATAAACAAAACGAAAGCTTGCTCTGAGAATGAGACATCACTGTTGTGCAGCCATCGTAGTTTGTATTATAGGTGGAGATCACAGTTAGCTTCTATGTCTGGTCCTCCTGTTTGTCTGGTTACCTCGTTTGATTTCTTTGTTCTGTTTAATGTTCTGGTGTAGCTGTGGAGGAGCTAGCGTGTGCTGCTAATGTAGTTTGTACTGAGATGCATGCTTGATTTGCTTTCTGCTGAAGCTTTAATGCCAACCGTCAGCTCCACAACCCTCGTCCCGCCGCAGCTCTGTCCACACGACTGAAGACTGTGATTCTCCGTCAACTACATTGTGTCCCTCTAGCCAACCAATGTTGAAAACCAATGATGTTATATTTATACAAAGTTTGCATTCCAAATATCACATTGCCATTTTGAATTGATTTCTTTGTTTTTGTGGTTGTATTCTGCTTTTAAGGGGACGGTAGCGTGTGCTCTCACTCCTTAGAATGGACCTGCTGTGAGAGACTCTGTTACTGTCCCTGGAAATGTTATTACTGTAGCAATCGCCAAATAATGTATGTTCATAAAGCACTTGGGTTTATTCATGTGACTCACTGGGCTAATGTCTCCTGTTCTCTTATATACAAGCATTCAAAGTGAATAAAATCTGTTTCTTTTAATAAACTGGCATGTGTTTTTGGTCCTCAGAAAGTCTAAGGAATCCGTTTCAGGCCTGGAGCCTCTTTGCAAAGGTAACATTTTTGATTTTCTTCTGACACACTGAAGGGTGCTGGTGACATATTTACTCCCATTCACACCCAGTTTGCTGTGCTGGACGTTGTGATTTGATCATGTGTGTTTGTGCTCCGATCAGACCGTGTTCATCTCCACTGAGCTGCTGTTAAAGGAGAGAGACGAGAATCAGCCGCAGCTGCAAATCAATGGAGGTTAAACGAGACAAAATCAATGCAGTGAGTTCAAACTGAGCCTCAAGTTCACGTGTATTATAGGGAGGAGGGTCGCAAACTCTCGCCCCCCAGAACTGGGGGTCCAGCAGGGACGTTTTCTTTACGTTTTGTGTTGTTAACTAAAGGTTGCGCGTTTGTGAGAGAGAAACGTTCAGGGAACGTTAGGTGAATATGGCATTAGTGTTTGTTTGATAAACGTTGTTGGACTGTTATGAGGTATTTAAGAAAAGCATTAAACGCAAAGTGTGAGTTTGTTCCTGTTTTATGGGCAAAATAATTGCGCCTAATATTCAAATCGTGCGCAGATTCGCTGTAGATGAAGCGACATGTTATAATGAACGTTTGTAGGTGGTTTTAATGGAGTTGGTGGGATGATCTCGCTGTTTATTTAGCGTCTCGTTAAAACGCAGAAATGCGCCGATGTCCGCAGGAGAGATGAGGGCAGTTTCACGCAAACGCGTCAGACGTGCGGGACTGGATCATGCGTTCATACCGCGCATCGTAATGCGTCTGAACCGGAGTTAACGCGAATCAAACCGCGCTAATTGTTTTTACTGTGCAGTTAGTTTGCGGAAAACTGAGCGCGTTTCCCGTTAATGGTTCGAGCGGCGCCGCCGCGCGTCGTTGGCTGCCGGGAAGGTTAATTGCCTTTGCGTTTAACATGCTAAATTATTCCAGTTTGCCTGCGTGGCATTAGGGGCTGCAGGACCCCCAGAACCGGGTCAGACGGACCGGTCGTTAATTAAACTCGTGACATTTAGCTGGATGAGTTTCCTCGCTGATATTATTAATATGAACGGAAGCTGTAACCGAGCGCGTTTTATCGCATCGGAGAGATTGAAGCGCAGGTGGTTGATGGAGATTCGATGGTGACGCGTTAAAGAAACGCGCGCGTTGTTGTGCGGCGTCTTGCAACGGCGCGTTTGAAACAGTTTGTGTTTGCGGCGTCCCGAAGCGCTAATGGAGAATCATTTGTGTAATTTATGTGAGCCTAATAGATGCAAAACGCAGTCGTGTCATCGGTTGTGCATGTCGACACATTAACGTGGAGATCATCTGTAAAAATTGCATTAAAAGGGAAGCCCACCCGCGCGTCGGAAAGTGTGGTACCGGCGCAGGTTCCCTCCCCCATCTGATGGGTTTTAATGCCGAGCAGAATGAGCGTTTCGGCTCCTCCACAGCTCGGATGGATGAGTCCCGCTGATACATGATCTATGATGTGCGCAGAAAGGCCAGAGCATCTTTATTCATGAGCTTTGCGCTTAAAGAGACAGTCCCAGCCTCTGCGGTGGCGCATCGCGGATGCTGCGGTTTTAAATCAACACGCAATAATGTTTTTCTCCACGTGCAGTTAAATGGACGCTGTTTGCGCCAGATTTCATCAGTGCTTTTCGCACGAGATTAGCCCGCAGCGCATTATCCTTATTTTCCCGTCGACTCGTTAAGAGATTCACGGTTTGTGCTTCACGTTGCTTCTCTCCGCTGAAGCGGGTCGAGATGTCGGTAATGATCAGAACCGGAGCCCAACCGGCCCGCTCGTTAAATCCACCCCGTGCGCGCCGCACAATAGCGGCAGCGGCGTGAGATTATAGCGCCGGATGCTGCAGCGGATTCATGCCATTTTCTATCTTATTTCATTTAGGAACCTCATTAGATGCAAAACCGCAGGATGTCACCTGTTATCTTTCTATTTCTGGAAACGGGCTCTATTGTCTGTGGTTTAAAGCGTCTCTCCTGCGGCGCGATCCGTCTCGAAAATGACTTTTTAATGGCCGAGCAGATTCGCTCATCCATCACCGCTCCGCTGCTCCCGATCCTCAGATAAACTCAAATAAATTCGGCTGCTGATGGCGGTTCGGGCGCCGTGGCTCGGTTCCGTATGCAGCTCCTTACTCACGATGGCAGGAAAATTCATCTGTGTGGGTTTTTCTCCTACAGAACCGGTAACAGAAAACAGTAAATGGCACAAAGCAGGGCAGAACCAAAATCCTCTGGTTCCGTTTAAACTTCAGTCTGGAGGTGAAAGATGCTAATTTCAGTGGCTGCAACATGTATATTATTTTTAATGTAACACAATATAGACTATAAATCATATAGGTTGTCATATTAGGCCCCTGAAGGCCTAAATTTGTTCTCCAAACAGTTCATGATTCTTTAAAAATTAGATCAATGATTTTCAGCTACAAATACATCTCTGGGCATGTTTTATGTTTACTGTACGTTTCCATAATGTTTGCAATGCAGTAATGTAATGTAATGCAGTAAATGACACATCAAGCATGTGCTGAGTAAGACTCTGTGGTTTGTTCTGTCAGCTGGACAGGGTTGCTGTAATATTTTGGGTGAGCATATGTTTCAGAGGGGCAGGAACTGAGCGATCATGTTAGTGGAGAGCACTATTGAGGGCCCTTTTTAAGAATCACGCCTGTGAAATGAGATGCTAATCAGAGACAGCAGGAGCATAAAAAGCTGCGCGTGGCTGCTGCAAAATCTCGCACTGATATGATAAATTATGCTAAATCTTTCACCCTTTGACCCTGAGCAGTCTGGTGCATAAAGGTTGGTTATACGGTTTCGGCACCCCGGCTCTCATGCAGTGTGTGGCTCAGGACAGGTGGTGCAGGGGCTGAGAGACAATGTCTGTGTCTTAGTGAGATCTACTGAAGGGTTTAAGGAGGTTGCAAGTGTGTAGGGCTTTGAGAAGAAAGTGACACAGGTGGAGATGTTGTGAGAAGGTGGCAGAAGTCGAGAAGGATGGAGTACCAAGGTTAGAGAGGTGGAGCGTTGGGGAGGAAGGGTTTATCCAAGGGTAGCTCTCGCAAAGTCATTAGCATAAGAAAAGTGTGCGGTGTAGTGGTTGCGCTGAGCTGTCCGCACTTGATAACAACAAGAAGCGTGCCAGGCAAACACACACTTAATCGTACATGACATCTCACCAGGTGGTGGCCAACGCCAAACCTCTTTTGCATATTCTAGTTTTCTATCCTTTTTCTCTTCTTTAAAAGAGGATAAGTCCTTGGCACTTAGCACGGCTCGGTCACTCGGTCTCTACAAAAGCTTGGATTAGCGTTTATTCTGTCTTCCGGCTCCTGTTTCATTGTTTACAGTGTCAGAGAAACGCTGAGTGTCTTCTAGCACAGCAGCAGGGCTTATATGCGAATATTTTAAAACAATTTTATATTAGAAGCCTCTGCATACACGCTCTGTCACTTCTTCATTATATATGATGGATAGCCCAATTTAAAAAGCTGCTGAGGGAGTCTAATTTAGGCATGAGATTTTTAACGAGATTAAACATTTCACATTCATAGCGGATAATCAATGCAGACATTTCTATCATACATAGTCCTTGCAGCTCCAATGTTTACATACAGATTTAAATATATCCGTCAGAGAGTAATTACATTACAGTCACATTGGAGAATAGCCATTCTTAGGTTTAAAGGTTGGTCACTCTTATTTACTTGAGTTGTATTAAAACAGTGTGAAGAAATATTAAATAAACATGAAAAAAACATTGTGAGGTCGGTGGAGTGTAGGAAGGATTTTATTGTCGTGTTTTTGCCCCTTTTCCTATTCAGCTTCATTTCAGTTTTCCTTCCTGTTCCCTTTCATTTTGTTTTCCTTCCTGTCCTGTTTCCCTGTTTGATTTTCTTCCTGTTCTATTTCCTTTTTTGTTTTCCTTTCTGTTCTGTTTCATGTTTGTTTTCCTTCTGGCTGTTTTATTTTCTTTCCTGGTTTGTTTCTGTGTCACTTCTCTGTTTTTGATTTGTTCTGTTTGGCTTCCTTTTCCTGCTTGTCCTTCTCATCTCGTTTCCAATTTTCTTCTCCTACTGTGTTTGTCATTATGTAGGGCTGTAATGGAAAATTTCTAATTTTCCTAATCTCCTCTCAGCTCCGCATGCAGTCCTCTCCTTTTCTTTTATGGATAATATTGCTCTGGTGCTGTGCTGGTCTGCTGGCTGGGGTGTGATTTATTTCAGTTATGTGTGGATGTCCAGTGTAGAATAGGCCATTGTGTTGAACACAAAGAGGAAGGCCAATCTCTGCAGCCGGGCAGATGGTACATTCTGGAATCAGAGACAATAGTCCTCACCCAGAGTTCTATTAACACCACGCAAAAGAGCCGCATACTAATCATGCAAATATTACACTGGTGGCCGGTGCTGAACTTCACTTTACACACATAAAACACGAGAATGTGTTCAGTCTCTCAGAGATTGTTTTGAAGAATTTCAGGTCTGTGTGTTGGAACTGTGCATTCATACATTTATAACAAACGCTATGAAGAGATTTGTTACTCTTACTTTCTACAATTCATGAGACAAATAAAAAAATGTGTTTTGTGGTAATGTTTAAAAAACATGAGTTAGTTTATTAGAATAGTGAAACGCTTTACTAAAATACTCCATGTTCAGTTTGTCATGAGAAACATATCGTACACTGTTTTTAAAGTGAAGGTACAGTGTGTTTTAAATATTCCAGGTTTAATTTAATATGAAGTGAAGTAGCTGCTCAGGATACAATCTTCATTTTGAAGCGACACTCAGCTCTCGTCCCTCTGCAGGTGCACAGCCAGTTTAATGAGATGCAAATGAGATATGCATACAGCCAATCTCATGTGCCATGATTAAGCACAGGATAATAACCATTTTCTCTCTCTCTCTCTGTATTAAATCTCATTCTCTGTCACTTCATTACAGGGCTGCTGCAGCAGAAATATCCAGAGGAAAAAAATCTGTCCTCCATTTTGGTATCCGGTGAGGAAAAAGATCTTCCAGATTCTCTGCGGTCTTCAGTGCTGGGGAGTGAGAAAGCGTGTCCTCCATTTTCTCTTTCTCTCCCCCCACTGTTGCCTTATTCCCTCTTTCCTTTCACTGCACCCCCTTTGTGTTTGTGGTTTTTTGGCATAATCCATTTACATAATAAAGATGAGGTGAAATTAAGATCCCGCAGGAGTAAAGACACCAATCCCGCCATACAAACCTCATTAATAAGTGAGATTAGCATATCCGTGCGTAATTGTCCACAATCTGTGCAGAAAACAGATGTAAAAAGGAACTGTAAATTTAACAGCCCATTTCGCAAGGTTGTTAACGTCTAATTTGTGCTTGTTTATGAAAGGTTACGCTGAAAACAATTCCTGCAGCTTTTACAGATCCTGTCACTTCCAGATGCCAGTGTGAAGCGCTTCAGTCCAGCTCTGTCAGCACCAAATGCAAAAACACAAAGGTGTGTAAATCCCTTCCTTCTGTGAGGAGGAAATCTGCATTATTTAAACTCCTGAACAATGTCAAGTGCCTCCGGTGAGGGACGGATTTCTCCCGCTCTGCATCATCTCTCCACCTGATCTGAAGTCAGTAAACAGGACGTCTGAGGGTCCAGAACAGGTATCCAAACACAAAGTTTATACGCAACAGTTCATGCTGGGAGATGCTCGCCTCTCCTCCACAAGAAAAGCTTCAGTAGGTCCATAACATTTCAGGAGACATTCCTCTGTGAGTAACTGCCTGGTGAACTTCATACTAGAACTTCAGAACTTTCTCAGATGCTCTTCACAGAACTGAACGTTTCCTCCTGGATGTTTATCTGCAACTTCTGTCAAATTTATTATTGTTTTTTGTAAAAAATTAAAGTCATATTTTATATTTATTTTGGAGTTGCAGTTTGATGTGTTGATTGCATCATAAGGTGGGGCCTCTTTAGCTCCGCCCTGTTTGTTCTCCTCACTCTGTTGTCCACCATTTGTAATATTTCCCATGGTCACATGATCCACAATGAGACACATTTGGTAAAAAAACAAGTTTTGAATGACGGTTGTTTTTTCACTCTTATTCTGTATTCCATTTCTCCTTTCACAGACCCAGCTGAACATCAGACATGTTCATCAGACAGGCATCAGAGCTGCACCGGGACAGCGGACATGTTGTGCCTTGACGTTCATCCACATTCCTTCAGTTTCCATCATCCCTCACTTTTGTTCTCACAAGTGTTCCTGCCACATTCCTGCTCACCAAATCTGTCACACTAATTAACCCAACAAACTCCATGAGTGTTAATTAAGCTGTTGGATCACTGTGTTTGTCAATCTTGTTTTTGTATTTTGTCCCTGGGGCTCTTTGTCTTTGCCAAGTGGCACGCATCGGGGGCCGGCTGCCGCAGAAACACGCTGGCACGCTGCCATTCCCGAGCCACCGCCAACTTCCCAGCGGCATAAGGCAGCGCAGAAATCCTGGCACGCTGCCGAACATTCCTGCGTGCCAACGGGAATAACGAGACAAGTCGCGTATCTCCATTATGGGAAAGCAGGTGTGCTGGTGCCCGCGTCGACTGGCATCAACATCGTCGTGTTATTTGCTGTATGCGGGGCACGGAGACTGGTGGCTGCCTACAGCCTGCAACAATCACAAAGACCAAACGCGAAATGATGGCGAGATGCAGGAACCGAATTGTGGGTCGTGATGAAGACGTCTGTGTTTTCCTGAAAAAATAAAAGGGAGACGCGTTCGTTAAGAGAAACGACATCAGTTTATTTGTAATTCAGCGAAAACTCTGAGTATTTCATACTCACACAGTTGCGACGGACAGGCGGATGGAATCTTCAAAGGGCTTCAACTTTTGAATGCAACGCTTGTCAGTGGCAGGAAACATTTCATTTGGTGATTTGGCAGCAGGGCGATCCCTCTCTTTTCTTCTGGAATCTGTCTCTCCTCCTCTCTCTGTAAATGCCACCCTGCCTCCACGCCCTCTTTGGCACCAGCGCTGAGTGGATGGCACAGTGCCAACCTCGCAAAACCATCGTGTTCATTCGCCATGTACCCCCCCACGCCACCCTCCCCCTCTAACTCTTCACCCTCTTTCTGTTTTCCTCTCTGTTCTTTACATCCACAGACTCTCTTTCATGTCAGCGGAGTGGAAATTATTTCCAATGTGTCTCATGCTGTATGTAAAACTCAGGGCAAACTAAAGAGTTCATGGCTGTACATGCATGTTGTGATGAGTCTCAGTAACTTTTCTGGTTTCTTGTTGTTGCTCTCCAGCTCTTTTATTTCTAATGATTTTCTGATATTTTTTTTCACAAGTGCACTTTTCTGTTCCCTGTGCTGCCCTGTGAGTCTGTTCACTGGCCCCTACAAGTTGTTTTTCCTTCTGTTCTCTGTTCTTTTCTTTCATTCAGAGAATGGGAGTGTGAGGCGTTTCGCAGCAGGAGATCTCTGCCATGCAAAACGAGGGGATTTGCATATGGATTAGTGCAGCGTGTATGCAGATGCTCTTTACTGTTGGAGGGTTTTCGGCTCATGTTTGTTCTGATGCCTCTGTTCTTTGAAATGGTCTAATCTCCTCTCTGTTCTCTCTCTCTCTTTACACTCTCTATTCGTTTACTCTTCACCTCTCCATCTCACAGGGTTTGTAAAGGGGAAATGCCACAGTGTCAAGATCAGGAGTCTCTGCAGAGCTGGGCATCACCTCAGACTGAACACCAGACGACACGCGGCTGTGTGACGCTCACGCCGCTGCAGGTGACGTAAATCACAATCACATGCACCAAACCAATACAGCTCATTTTATTTGTTTTGGTTATGTTGAATCACCCTAGAACTAGGTTATATATCACTCTGACATAAATGAATTTATCTTAAACACCACGTTTACTATCAAAATAGACGCTTAACTGGAAAAAAAAAATGTTGTGACAAAATTTGAAAAATGAGGCTCATGCAGACTCTTGAATATGGATGAATATATGAGAATATCGAAACAATTTAAATTCCAGGCATGATTTATTATGGTAATTTAATAATCATCAGTTTGATGATTTATATTCATTGATTCAAGACAACAGTGTTTTTTAAAATGGCTAATGAGGTCATTATACTGGCGCTCATTGCTGGAATATTTAGGTGGGTATCTGATAATGCTGTAAGGGTCTGGAGCGCTCAGCACTCTTTAATACATTTAATAGATTTAAGCCCATTCCACAAATTTCCCCTGTAATCAGCACCGAAGATTCAAAAATTCCAATTTACAGGCTCCCACTCAGTGTTCACTGTTCCCCCGACACTCAGTAGGGAACATCTGTAGATGCTCACTTCACATGAGAAAATTAGCTCATTTAAAATTCCTACAATGTCATCAAACATGGTCTGAAAAACTGCAGCGTGTATAAAGGCTATTTATATTAATATATATATTATAATGTACCACAATTATTTTGCCATAGTCAAAACATCTCGTTTAGTGATAAATTACTGTTGCAATTTTAATGAAAATAAATGTGGTGAGATTTGTTTAAAGGATGAGAGCTGTTGTGATGACGGCAGCGTAACAGTTACATGTATTGTATGTTTTTACACGTGACTGCAGGTGACTTCTGTGGGGAATTCAGTAACAATGTTCTGATTTTTCAGGGCAGGATTATGGCGAGCGTTGACCAATGGCAGTTTTCTTCTCCACTTCCTGTGAGGTAACACCGATTCTTGCCTGTTCTCTTTACTGTTGTAGTGCCCTCTGCAGTAACCATACACACTTCCTTAAGATGGCTGAACACTGACGTCTGCTTTGCAGGGCACTAACTGGGTGAGTGGAACGTTCTCAAATGATGTTTAATTTACTTCCCATAATGAAAAAATATACATCTTCTTTGCTCTCTGTCCCTGCTGCACAAAGACAAATAGAAAACGTAGCCTTAAATAATGTGAGGGTGTGTTTTAAATATGGCTGCTGAGGTACTAGAGAAAATTGCATTGCTCAGTCAGACGATACATGAACACACACTCACACACATTACGGTGAATAACAGTAATGAGAGGCCAGTTGGCCACACTGGAATATAAATCACATTTCCCATCAGCCTTTGCTCTGACCCCTGACCTCCACTCTCATAGGGTGTTCAGGAAAGTGTGTGTGTGTGTATGTGTATGTGTGTGTGTGTGTGTGTGTGTGTGTGTGTGTGTGTGTGTGTTCGCCCGTGTGAGTGTCGTTTGGTCGATAGCTACAGGATTCTTGCTCCTCTGCACTACATTATTCTCACATCTGTCCATTAGAAGAGCCACAGAGAGTAAATCTCCCTGCTCACACACACACACACACACACACATCAGAAGACACAGAGGTGTGATATTACTGTCAGATCACCACAGAATAAAACTTACCATGCATGTCACGGTGCTGTCAGGTAGCGTTGCCATGGAGATCAACCGCGAGGGTCTTTATTATGTGGTTCTGTCATGTTTGTCTGGTCTGCATTCACGTGTGTTGGCATGTTTACTCATTCAAGCACAAATATAAATACATGCATGCGCTTGTGTTTCTCTCAATGACTCTTGAATGTATTTCCTTTATATTCTTTTAGGATAAATGTATAATTTCTGATTTAATTAGCAGGAACACCTCAGGTTTATCTGAGCTAATGGCTGAAGATCATGAGCTTCTCAGCATTTATTCTGTCGTGATCTGTGAAGTCGTCCTGTAGACTCAAATGAAAATCATTAAATCAGTCGGTGCTGTGAAACAACAAACAGTGTTAAAGAAAAATATGGCAGCATTATTTATTTATCCGCATGTTTAAATCACATGATGTTTTCTGGAGGAACAGAGGAGTGGATGTGAACAGAAATCAGCAGAACAGAATCAGATGTTGTGCTTTAATTAAAGGCAACAGGCTAATCAATGCAGAATAAATATATTCAGATAAAACCTCATTGCATGAATCTGTGCGTTTATATATACAAACTTACCATGTGGAAGATAAAATATTTTTCTGATTTCTTAAATGCTTAACATTTTTAAATGTATTTCAAATAGTAAATGTGTTTAATGTTTGTGTATTTATTGTGAATTAAGTGTTAAAATAATTCATTGACTGTGTTCACAGGCTGCATGTGTTTCTTTATAAGGTAAGACATGATAAACACATTTCCAATAAAGACAGAAACGGGAAACAGGAACATTTGTAATTCTTATTGTACAATGTATGTTAGTTTTTTCTTTCTCATTACTGAATCTCTTTATTCCTTTATTCAGCACAGGTTATATCAGACCTTTAGTTTATTCCACTGAAAGCTTTGATGTTTTATTTGTCTGTTTCTGAGAATAATTACAAATCTAACAGTTAAACGTTAAAACCTTAAAGTGCAGCTTCATCAAAACATCTTAAGATTAAGCATTTTATATAACTAAATGATGTGGCCATATAGAAAAACATAGAAATAAAAACAATATTTTATTATGAGGAAAACCCAGTGAAGGTTTTGCACTCAGACACATGAAACGGGGCAGAAATACAGAAATGATGGAGTCCCTGGAGGACAAATTACATGCCGTTTGAATGAGTGAGTCTGAGAGATGCTGCAAAATGAAATTGTGCCTATAGGGAGGAGAACAAAGACTCACACTCCCCTGATTTCTGCTTCCTCTCTTCACCTTCATTCGCTGCTTTTCTTCTATTCGACCTCTTGAGTTTGCTGAGCATCTCTGTTAGAGTTTCCTGCAGAACCTCATGGAAAACACAGAGAAATGAGCATATAAACACAAACTGCAATAACAAACAGTCACAAATATTGTCTGACATTGTGTGTCCGCAGCCCGTGGTGTCAGTGCGGCGGACGGCGACCTCCAGCGGCCGCCTGTCAAACTGCAGCACCGAGAGACGATCTGCAGGTAAAATCAACTTCTGGGCCTGACAAATAACAACAGAAACGTAAACGTGTGTTCAGGAGCAGGATTTATGAACGCTGTGCTGAAAATGTTTGTGTCCTGGAATCAGGAGTCAGATGAAGATATTCCTCATGACTTGATGTCTTCATCACACCCAGACCTCTGAGATCAGAGATGTAAACATCACACGTTTTATAACACATTAACTGTTAATGCATGTTTAATGACCTGGAGAATAATAACAGATAAAAATGTAACTTCAGAACTAACTGCATTTATTATAATAATAATTTGTTATATAAATATAAATATTAAAGTGTTTATGCTGAGATGTGAATTATGTTGTGGGAGGAAAATAATATAATAATAAATTATAAAGTCTGAAAAAAATGCATAATTCCATCTTTTGCTCTCACAACATAATTTGCATTTAAAATAAGCAACATAACTGACACATATTTGTGCTTTTCTCTCTTCCAGCTCTGTCTCTTTAAAACCTCATCTAATCTCTCTCTGTGTCCTCTCTCTCTCTCTCTCTTTCTCTCTCTCTCTGTCACCTTCTCTCTCTCTCTGTCCTCTCTCTCTCTTTCTCTCTCTCTCTCTGTCACCTTCTCTCCCTCTCTCTCTCCCTCTCTCTCTCTCTCCCCCCTCTGTGTGTCCTTCCTGAAAGGCAGCAGTAATGTGATTTCAGTAATGTAATTTGTCTGTGTGTGTGTGTGTCAGTCTGTGGACAGTGAAGAGAAACGGGATCCACGCTGGATGATTTATGATGTTCGTTTCACCGTTTTTCTAAAACACGTTTCTCTTCATTTATTTTTAATCTTCAGAGCGATTAGTTCTCCCTGTCACCTGCTATACAGCATCTGAACAGCCGTTAATGAGAGGGAGAGACAGACAGACAGAGAGAGAGACATGCACTTATATTACATGAGGAAAATCCAGAATACATCCACAATGAATAATAAACTTCAGCCTGAGCAGAAGAGATTTAACACAGGACTGTGGGTGAAATGCATCACAGACCATATGAGCAGCAGGAAAGTTGAGGTCAGACTCAAAGCAGCCAATTAAATTCAGTCCCTGCATTTCCATGGCAACACACCGTTTGGACTCCATGCTTGATAGCTTTATTTCTTTTACGCATCTCATTATTTTCTTCTGCTCTCTCACTATCTTACACAACCTCCCTTCATGGTTTGTTGTGTCTGTAAAAACACGTCCTCCAATGCTTTGTGTTGAATTAGTTGTGTTTGTGTTGTCATCGTGTAGATATGAAACAGTCAGGAATCACTGGAGAGCTTTGAACATTCCTCAGAAGTCTTTGTCTTTATGATGTTTTAGACATGTTGGCCTTTGGGTCAGTAAAGCTGTTAAACAAACTGTGTGTTTGTCCCTCAGCCTCTTTCTCATGCAGGTGAGAATGAACACTCAGAGAACATTCACAGAACACTCAGAGAACATTCACAGAACACTCAAAGAACATTCACAGAACACTCAGAGAACATTCACAGAACACGTACAGCTAAAACTCCAACACTGTGTTTTGCATGAACAAGCATAGCTCGCATTCCTTTAAAATCTCAGTGTTTTCTTAGTGTTATTGCAGAGGTCTTTACCTATAACCTGATTCACTGTGCTCTCTCTCTCTCTCTCTCTCTCTCTCCTCTCTCTCTCTCTCTCTCTCGTTCTGTTGCTGTAATCCATCTTTCACTCAGTGGTCCCTGAGCTTTAAATAAAGACTTGATCAGATCGAGTGATGAGGTCACTGGTGGGGGGGGTTTGGTTCTATTGATCTGCTGTCTGTTAGACTTGTTCTACCGTCTAAACATTATTGATCACACTGTCCTCAAGCACAAGCCCTCTGTTCAATTTTCATTTTAAAGCTATTTGTTCCTCTTTAGAAAGACTTTAGTCCACTTGTAAGTCAATACACATGAAAGAAAAGATAGTAACACATTGTTTTATGTCACACGCTGTGTGTGTGTGTGTGTGTGTGTGTGTGTGTGTGTGTGTGTGTGTGTGTGAAAAGAAAGTTAGGTTTTATAGGTGGATTCATTACATAATGTTATTGTTAATAATTGTTATTGTTATTTTAATTATACTGTTCAATTAATTTATACACTTATTATGAGGCATTTAAAAAAGTGTATTTATTTTGAATTAATGTGTCATTTATTACAGCAAATTACATGTATAATTGACATCATAATTGCATAATTCATAACACAATGCAAACAGTAATTCATAGCACATAATATTTATACAGGGTTGAAGTTTATTTACAGGTGTTTAACGTCAGGTCTAATTGAAACATTTTAGCTCAAAATTACACATTATAATTAACAATAAGACATGCGTGTCTGAACTCAACCATCACAAATATTTATGAGACAGACTTAAAAATATTAAACACAAATAAAACAAACAACAGTTTGTGAAATATTTGTGTTTGTAAGAATGTTTGAAATCTAAAATAATGACGTTTGTTGATGTGGTCCTGCTCTGTCTCTGAATGAGCTGCTGTGTTTCTCTCCTGCAGGAAGCTGTAGGTAATATGGAGGAAGAAGAGGAGGAAGTTATGACGCATACGGAAGTGGGTTAATACGTCACACGCGTGGGGTTTAAACAGCAGCGCTGAGGTTAGAGACTCATCTCAGCACATACAGCAGGTGTCGCTGTTTCTCACTGATGGATCAGTGCTGCAGCAGATCTCAGCGATGGTTTAATGAACTTATATTTTCTTTGGTTTATTACTTTAAAAAACCTGATCTGAAAGAGACACTACAGTTATTTTGCTGAAGAAAGAAACTTTGAAGCACGAGTTGAAATAGATGTTTAATGATGTTAAGAGTCTGAGTGTAACACACTTTTCACCAGCTGATTTCCTCTCACAGGCTCAACAAGGACTTTCAGGCCAGAATATTGTAGTTTATATTTAGTCTGACAACATTTTAATAAAAGAAAATGTTAGGTCTTCACAGAAAAGGCTATAATGTAACTCAAGGAAAACTTTAAATGCAGTTAAAACAATGATACATAGTTAAAGTATTATTTATTGTTTTCAGTTCTCGACCCATTCTAACTGGTATTTCCAAGATTATCACAAATCAGTCTCACAGTCTCTACAAATCTCATCTCTGTTAGCAATGACACTTCCATTCATCAACTCAACAACACTGACAGTCTTCAGTCACCTTCACACTGAGGATTATTCATTGCCACTTTTATTTTTAGCTTATTCCAAACAATGACAAGCTTTTCTCAGAAAGTGTGTAACATCTATAATGATGATGAAACCTTTACACTGGCTGTGTATCTCCGTGGCAACATAACTAGCTCAACCCATCCGGATTTGTTCGTTGCATAGTGTTTTACGTCCATGTGGTCCCTCCAGTCGCTGATCGTGGGTTGACGTCTTTGTGCATTTCAGGGAAAATATCAACTACATCCACTACAAACAGAAACATATTGGGTAGAGAAACACTGTTAATTTCACACACGCTGCAGCAGCATCTAGTCTTCTATAGATTTGATGTATCTCTCGTAAGCAGCTTCATCCATCAATCCATCCAGTTCTTTAGGCACAGACACGCTCATCTTCATCAGCCAGCCTGTAAACATTATATTTCATCCTTAAATAAGCATCATGTCTTCTTTAGTTCTTAAGTCATAACCTGTAAAAGACTTAACTTTCTTCAGGCAGAAATGCATGACTTATCTCACCATCTTTATAGCAGGACTTGTTCACCAGTCCTGGGTTATCTGCTAGAGTGTGGTTCACCTCTGTCACCTCACCCGTCAGAGGAGAGTACAGCTCACTCGCTGCTTTCACACTTTCCAGAGCACCAAACTCATCTGTACACATGACCAACATCATTCTGTAAAAATCACGTGAGTTTTTCTTAAGAACATAACGTCTTACCTGACTGTGAGAGCTTTGTGCCTATTTCAGGTAGCCCGCAGTACACTACGTCCCCCAGCGCCTCCTGACAGCGACAGAGACAGCATCAGTGAGTTTACAGCATCAGTGAG
>JBAJNP010006624.1:0-25033 GCA_036877545.1 Yasuhikotakia modesta | reverse complement strand
TCATCATCATCATCATCACCACCACCTATGAATGCTCAAATTCACAAACGAGACTCGGTTGTTTATAAGCCATTTTTACTAGAACCACCACAATGTCTATGTCCGTTCATTTGATTAGTTTTTACATTGAACTAATACCCCACCTGTCACACTAATACCTCCTTTTATACATTTTCACTAAGACATTATTTATTATGTTTATTAAGCTTGTTTCCTTATGGGGAACACTAACTAGTAGATGATTTCAGGTTTCATTATTATTACTGGGATATTTGGGAAAACAATGGTCATTAGTTTTGGAAAGACAATTTTAACATAATATCATTTAGGATGCCATTGTTTACAAATGGGCTGCCTGCAAAGTGAATTGAGTGATTCTCAACTGTGATTTCAACACAGGAAAGAAACCTCCTTTCGACATTGAGATTTATAATGTTATAAACATTTAATATTTCACATGCATATTCTTGATGTTTCTCTTTCTCTGTCCCCCCCAAATTGAGATTTCATCGCCTTGTAGTTTATAGTCTGTCACAGAAAGTATCGCTCGAGACATCTGGTGCTATATATCCTGCACTTCTTACTTAAAAGTTTTGAGAACATGTATCAAAATCATATCCTCTAAATATACATGATGATAAATGTTTTGTGTAAAAAGTACAAACTGGGTTTATTTAGCACGTATAAATGGGGTCCCACGTAACCTGCAGTACATGCCTGTCAGCTCATTTCCCAGCGAGTGTAATTTCAGCAGGGATCCGGCTACAATCTGTTTATTTCTAATTTTATCGTATAAATAGAATAACAATGATGGGGGGAATATTTGCTTCGCACGCAGCCCCAATAACCGGAGAAGATAAATGCATAGCGTCGTTCTTTCATGCATGAGTGTGTGTGTGTGTGTGTGTGTGTGTGTGTGTGTGTGTGTTCATTATGACGGCCTAGTTTAGCTGCCTTTTCGCCTCTGCCTCTGATTATATCTTATTGTTACCAGGTGGCTTCTGTGACAGGAGTGTTGAGAAACTGCTGACAATAAACTTCAGCTCAAAGAAAGCAAGAAAGGAGGACACACGACGGCTCTTCGTGGAGACGCGGGGGGCGAGGAAACCATGTTAGAACGGAGAGAAACGAGATCCCCCGAGGGAACGTTCCAGCGAGTTCCTGTGCTGTGGATGATGGTTCATAAACTACCATCATCCTTGAGGGCCCGCACGGGGAACCAAAGCTGAAATAGTTTAGAAGTGGCAATAGAGAAACGGGAAATCAGAGGGATTTTGGTGAGCCAGGAGAAAATGGAGACAGATAGGCCACGGCAAAGGAGTCCCCCCGAGAAGAGGTTACAGTGTGAGGAGATGATGAAGGATCTCACGCGGAGTGTTTGTGCGCTGTCACACTGCGTCGTGAGTCTGATTAAATAGTGCAAAATGAGCAGCCATTGACTTCATGCATACGGCGCGCGTGCGCCCTCACGCACGCGCACCACACACACACACACACACACACACACACACACACACACACACACACGATTTCGTCACTACAACGAACAGTCATCCGAGCGTAACAAAGCCACGGGGAATAAAACATTTCTTTCCGTCCTAATTTAAGAACATCTCTCGTTTAATGCCGTGTATTACACACTATTGCACACATCAACCGATTATATTCTGCCTCGCAAGTCCATGCATTTCTTCCACAAAACGCTTCTGTCTGAGTTATTTTGATCCACAATGAAGCCTCGAGCGCAGATGTGACAAATAACACCCAGAAACAAATATTCGTACTGTGTAATACAGCGGAACACGTGGACCGCCATGGCTGTGCAATGCTGTAGACACGCAAAGGGAACATCATGTTGTGGGATAGGAAGGAATTGCATCTGTACCACCTTCATATAATTGAGATTAATGCGGTTTGGACATCATACCTGGAGAAAAGACGCGTACCTGACGCCAGAGGTAAAGCTTACCTTATTGGTTGATGGGTGCAACCCGGAAAACCTGGGTTTAGCTCCAGAAATTGTAATTGTAATCCCAGAAATGCAGGAAATCCTTCGTGACACATTTATTTCGCTTAAAGGCCAGTTTTTCCTCTTCTAATATTCCTATATTACAAAGCCTGAAGCGTTTATTGGTCCACCCACAGAACTCAATGAAGCTCTGCTAACGTCCCAAGCGTTCAGTTTCTGCAGTTAAAGAAATAGTGTTTGAGGGGGGCTGTAATCCGGTGTTGTTTAAACCTACTTTGCGACAAATAAAAACAGAAAGTAGTTGAATTAGTTGGTTGTGTAGGCAGGTTTAACTCCAAACGCAACCACGTTTTATTTTAGCAACAAAATAGCGCCATCTAGTGACACTATCACGACAATAAGACCCAATTGGCTGAACCGGTTCTTAACGTGTATGAAAGTAAATGTGGTTTCAAATGGCTATAGATTGTACTTTTCACAGCTTAATTTATATTTCTAGACATTAAAAATGTTTTTGACATTTTTAAGTTTTTGACATTTTTAAGGGGCTTGCATGACATTTTGACATACAAGCCCCTTAAACTGATTTAAACCCATATAAGCAACTCACAAACCCCAGTATTATATTTTGTGTATTTTGTTACGCTTACATATATAGGACGTACTTACACCTGCGTGTATATTTACATAAGCTTTATTTATTTGTAAAGCATATAGTGCAATAAAAATACTAATTCGGGCACCATTAGTATTATACGGTTAATAAATGTTATGTGAAGTATTTTTGATCGCATGGTACTTTTTTGAGAACTTTTTCCCCCATAAGACGCGTTTCGTATCACAATGCGTTTTTTCTGCGCAGGTTTTGCGCAGTGTTGAGCCGCACGAACATTATCAGCCGCCCGATTAACACAGAGGATCGGCGAAAACATTATTGCGTTCATCTGTATCCAACATATTTACTTTAACTTTGTCATTTATATCGATAAACGAACAATGATCGATCACCAGGTGACCAGAAGATGAGCCCAATCTGATCGGCGCTTTAAGAGAGAGGCGACATTTGACGCTTTCGACAGGTTAGTCAAATGACAGACATTTAAACAACACGACGCAGCCAAACATACAAATGCATTAACGTTAAATGCCGTAACATTGATAATATGGCACATAACATGTTTCTAGTCTGTCATTTAGTTGTATAAGAGCTTAGAGGTTGTGTTTGTGATGTAAACTAAAGCCTTTTTGCTGTGTTTTGGTCGGGGGTTTTTGTCATGTCTACAGGCCTCAGTCCTGATCGGATCTCAGCCTTTACAAAAATAGCTTAATACACGTATGTGGTTTAGATAATCTGTTTATATAATATATCAACGTGTCAATAGATTGACCTTGTTAGTTTATTGTTGGAATGGTTAAAGCATTTGGGCCTGAAATGTTGCTTTAAAACACAATAAACATCCCAGTTAAACATTTAGCTTGACTGCGTTTTCATGGGAAACAAAATGTTGTGTTTAGAAATGGGATGAAAACGTTTTGTAGTCAAACAGTGCTTGTCTTTGAAGTTTACTTTTATATAATTTAACATACACTTGGTAAATATCTGAATTTTATAATGATAACTGCATATATAAAAATTGTTATTCATATAGTTATTATTATTTTGTATGTCACAGCTGGTTTGTTTGACAGTCCAGTCTGACGTTTGTTGATGTTCAAATAAATATGTTATGTTAGTATGTTCAATATAGTTCAGTATATATAAATTCCCCATAATGATTTGGCTATAAATTAAATTATACATTCTGGCTATTTGGACCAAATGTATATATTTAATAATATGTTTAGTGGGTCATTCCTTCCTCTGGTTCCTAATTGTTGCTTTTATAAAGATGTAGCGTGAGCTTTGAGTTTTGTCTCATCATATTTTTACAAGTATTTTATGGATATATGAAGGTACACTTTTCTTTGAATGTTATGAAGACATATTAATGAAACAACAAAACAAATGATGTACTAAATATTTATAATTGGAGTGTTTTGGAGGATCAGTTAAAGGGTTAAAATGTTATTAGCAGATAAACAAACAGCATTTTTCTTGTAAATGTGGCCTAATACCAGGAGTTTGTGATCCTGTTTGTTACGTATGCATTTGTAGCACTGATGTTATTGTGGTTGTTGCTGGGTAAACATTGTGTGCATTTTTTAAAACTATTTTATCATCAAATGCAAATTTAAATCATTGTATTTTTGTTTGTTTCCCAGTATGGCTAGCTGTGGCGAAGTAAATATTTCCGTGGACACCATAGTATCAGGAAAAAAAGTGAGTGGAGAATCTGGGATGGATGGAAACCCTTCCTCTCCATCTCCTTCACTGCCCATTCCGGAATGTGCCATCTGCCTGCAGAGCTGCGTCCATCCCGTGCGTCTGCCATGCCGTCATGTTTTCTGCTTCCTGTGTGTCAAGGGAGCTTCCTGGCACAGCAAGCGGTGCGCCCTTTGCAGACAGGAAGTACCTGAAGACTTCCTGGAACGGCCCACTTTGCTTTCGCCCGAAGAGCTGAAGGCTTCAGCAACGGGTGGGCGTGGCCAAGGGACTGACGGTCACGCCTGGTACTACGAAGGACGTAACGGCTGGTGGCAATACGACGAGCGGACTAGCCGGGAGCTGGAGGATGCGTTTAACAAGGGCAAGAAGAACGCGGAGATGCTAATCGCTGGCTTTCTGTACGTGGCTGACCTGGAGAATATGGTGCAGTACAGGAGGAATGAACATGGCCGCAGGCGAAGGATAAAGAGAGATGTGGTGGACATTCCTAAGAAAGGTGTGGCTGGGCTCAGACTCGATCCAGACCCCAATCCAGCGTTGGGGGCGGGGTCAGCGGCGGTGCCTGTAGGCGGGGCCCCAGCTGAGGATTTAAATGTGGACGATGCTGTGGTGGAACGAGAGAGCTCGGCCGATGGAGCGGACACTGGGGTCAACGGAGGGCGTCCTCAGGGCGTCTTTGCCACTGCTCCTGTAAGGCCGTCGACTGTCTTGGGGGGGCACCTGACAAACTACGCTTCCTCCAGTGGCATTCAGCTTGTTCAGGCCCTGACTCAACTCAACATTAACCCCCCTGAGCCTGAACCTGAGGAGGAAGATGCTAATGACGAAGAAGTTTCCGCCGCTCCGGACGCCTCGGGATACGAATCGGATTCAGGCACGAGTGAGGATGAAGATGAGCAGGATGGGGACGAAGAGCAGGCTGAGGGTTCCCAGGCTAGGCATAGACTGCAGCAGTTGGACAGACCACCCCCTGGTGGTGGTTCCGCCCCAAGCAGCGATCGCTCCGGATGCCCTGACGGTCAATGTACTGTTACCAAGGTCTGACTGCAGCACAACTACTGGACTCCCACCCAACCACCATAACTGTTGGGTGTTTCTAACCAAGCTCTGAAATGCAAAAAATGACAATTTAGGTCACAGAAAATGGACTGGGGTAAGGGGGGTTCCTGCAGGCGGATGGGTTTGGTGTAAGAATAGTGGTTGATTATGTACCAGGGCTGTGGGTCATTTAATGGTAATTAGCGGCAAAACTACAATAAAACTTGCTAATGTTTAAAACGTTTAATGTAATCTAGAATCCTGTGATTTCAATATTTAATTAAACAGTGATAGATTAGTGGAGCTGATGCTAAAATTTCTATATAAATATAATCAACCAGTATTTGTTTTGTAAGAAATGACCAAACTGGACCTGTGATTTCACCCCAATATCTCAAGAAAACATTTGTAACTATAAAAAGTCTTTGAGATCATTAGGAGTAAGTTTGTGACCCTAATGAGAATTTAAGACAGTTTCGCTGTGAATTCTCAACTAAATCTGAATGTTTTACTCATTTTGTCATTGCTTGTTTTTCCCCTTTATCCCCTTTAAGTGTTTAAAAATGAATTTCAGTACTACTCAGTGATGTACATGTATACCTTACAAATGTATATTCTGTTTGCATTAGGGAAACAGGCTTTATTTTTAATAAGAACAATATATTAATGTTTCTTTTGATGTTGGTGTGAAGTGTGACAGTTTATGTTTTAGTCACATTGGGAGATTTCATTGGTTTGCATGACTAAACAACAGCATCCATTGGTTACGTGGTTATACAGTTACAAAGAAGTTTAACTCTCTTCATGAGAAATGCCATTTCAGTTTTATCCACAGGATTCAGTTTTGTCATGTCATGATGTAAAAAAATTGCAAAACTATATAGATCGGGTCATTATTATGCTTTAATTCTTTTGAAAATTGTTATATAGGTTTGGAAAATAAGCTTACAGTTTGTTATGTAGCAACCGGTGTAAGTTTTTAAAGCCTACAGCAAATGTTAAAATATCTTCCACCGTGTGCGTTAAATGACGAGCCAGAATTTTATCTGCAGAGCTTAAAAAAAGGATTTATTGTAGTTTTGCCAAAGATTGTCCAAAAAAAGACCCTTCAGAAATCTTTCATCCTGTGATGCTTAACATCGCAACTCTTAACGCTGTGTGTGCATTTGTGTTCATTTTAAACAACTTGTCTTTTTTTCTTCTCATCTTGGCCTCATCTTGGTCTCATCTTGGTCTCAACTTGGTCTCATCTCGGTGTGCTTCTCTGATTTCTGGATTTGCATGTCCTGCTGTGAGACTGGACTACAACCCTATGAACTTTGGAAACGAGAGCATTGTCACATATTGTACTAGTAGTCTAACAGAGAGAGTGGTTTGAACATTTTTGAAATTTAATCTGTTAGGGCAGCAACATGTTACATAAGTATGCAAGTACAGCGTGCTTAGCCAATGCACAGCATAGTGCAGTTTATACTCGCATTGGATTATAAATTGTGCTGTTCAGATGCTTTCGCGTTCGTTTACTTGCATAAAGTTTCGTTCATAATTTTAAACACTGCTAATTTTAATCTTCATTCATTCAGGCTCTTTGCTGTCAACAAAACAAATCAAACTAAAGTTAAGAATTACTGCTTTTTGGTGTTTTTTTAGCGTGTGGTTTTGTTACCTGTTTTATCTGAAAAATAAAGTGCGTGTTGTCTGCTATATGTCAGCAATTTAAATTTGTCAGTATTTGATGCATTTTTGCACTGTATTCAAGCTAGTTAGTATGATATTGACTTTATCAATATGTTGCATATCGTAGGAAAGTTAAATTGTGTGTATAGAACTTCTAAACTGCTCTTTATAGCTTTCTGATACATGATAAACGTGTTTCTAGTAAACTGATCAGCCCTGTTAATCTTTGTGAAGTACAGCCAATGTCCTATGAATGGTCAGTGCTTGTGGCATCAACACTGAGGAAGATTTACACAATGCAAAGGTAAGCTCTTGTTTTATAATTATAGTTTATGTATCTTACAATGTTCTCTAATGGAGGGCTATTCAATTCCGTTCCCAGATTTCCTTGTCCTGCAGAGTTTAGCTTCAGCCTTGCTCCCACTTGCCAGTCATTGTCAGGTAATCCTGAGACCTGTTTTTAGTAGATTCAGTTGTTTTTGGTGAGTAATTGTGTTACATTCTGCAAAATATGGTCCCCCAGGAACAGATTTAAAACTTTAAATAGTTACACCGATGAAGAATACTTATAATTTTCTAATTTCCATCCCACAGTATAACCTTTTACTGTGTAAAGTTCTTTTCAGAGAGTGAAGTTACTCTAAATGTATTCTTTAAGGCTAGTTATATAATTCTCATAATTATTAATATTAGACTTCAGTTATGTGGATGACTGTGCTTGACTTGAGCTGAATAACAAATTCAGCTCGGTACAGTATGAAAGTCTCTTTGATGAGTAGCTCATCCTAAGCTTCTGAGATTCCTGAAGACTCCATGAATTTGCTCAATAAGTGTTTTTTCTTTCTTTTGACAAGTTTTGAAATTGAAACAGATTGCGGCAATGAGACGAGTTTGTCCCTTTTTAAATTTTTATTAGTCGTCTTCAGTAGCCGTTCGTTTTCTCCAGAAATATTACAAACTATAATTTGCTGCTAGCTATTGCCTGTCTGAGGCAGGTGTTGTGATGAAAAACGATGTAGTTAGTTAGTTTTGGAGCAATTTGTGAGATGAAAAGTTAGTACAAAATGAGTCATTCATATTTAACATTATTTTATAAGATGCCAAATAAATGTGCAGATCTGCTAGTAGAAGTACAAGCACCATCATGAGATTAAGCAATAGGACTAAATGCTGTTTATTGTCTGTCTGTCTGTACAGTACGAAAGAGATTGTGACAAATACAGTTGAGGGACTGAATTTAGCTGAGACTTCAGTGAAAGGTTGTTGGGTGTATTCAGGTAAGAAGTTCATGCTAGTCTACAGACCGTGTGACCCTGTATGTCTCGCAGGACAGATTCCTGTCTCTCCAGTAAACTCGGTTTACGTTTACCCAGATGCCTCCTGTATTCCAGACAGACGTCCATTTGCACTTTTCAATCTACGGGGTGGGATTCGCTGATGTATGGTAGCATCTCGCTCCTACAAATAGCCCTGTGGAATGTTTGTATAGCTGTGGTTTACCTTCTTAGCTTCAACCAAACTTGGTGACCTGATATTTCAGGACATACTTTGGGCCTATATGGGCTTGCTTGCTTTGAATATGAGCTTAGCACGATTGAATATGTTTTGGTGCGTTTGCGCGTGTATTTGGGGACAGTGATGCTGTTTGGCTGAAGGTGTTTAAACGTGTTGGAACTGTGACCGAGATGATCTCATTCTGTAACGGCGTGTAATAATGTCTGCGTAATCATTAATAACTTTAATATGACACCATCGCACCTCTGATGACATCCAAGTTCACTCTCTAGTCATGGCGCCGGCAAGTATGCGTGGGTCATTCCCGGGATCAAGTCACAGACTGATTTGAACTAGTCAACAATTCTAATGAATTAACGTTACAATGTAGTGCTTCCTAAATTAGACACAATTTTGGTAAATAAATGGGGTGGGCTGCGACCTGGGCTATTAAAAGTGAGATTGTACTAGTTTTATGCAGGTGCTGTACAATTTTAAACCCCCTTTAAGATGTTTGGTGAGTTTTGCTACTGTGAGGAAGTTGCACCGGGTGTGGGTGTGCGGGGACAGCATGGAGATCAGGTGATAATTTCTCTGACAGCAGCTGTTGGTAAAATTCACATTCCCAGGTGTCAGATTATGTATGAGTGTGACTTTTCTCGCCCTTTTGAGCTCCTCTGTTTTGCACTTTTACTGTACGTTCATACTGACTGCATACGATCAGGTCCAAACTTCATTTATACTCAACACAGCTGTTTTTGGTCTTAAGTGTATGTAAAACCTTGATATTTTTGTATTTTCAGGAAAAAGTCTGGGTGAGAATTTGATATTTTTATCATGCAATAAACAAACAGGTCTTGAACAGCTGTACCTAAAACACTTATTGTATAATGGCCTAATAGTAACGTTTAGTTTTATTTTAATGTGCAGAGGTAGAGTGTGTTTGTTAAAAATCTGTTTAAGTATTTCTAACATGTTGTTTACAAAGATTTTTGTCTTTTTGCGTTATCTTGCTGTTATTCAAATAGTACATTTTCCAAATAAAGTTCTCTTAAGAATATATACAATAATTCTAACCATAAAGTATAAAATGAAGAAAAAAGTTAATAACATCATCCGTGAAATTTCATTCCTTCCTAAAGATGTCACACAGGCTTAATCTGAATCACCATGGCAACAGCCGACAGTCTAAACCTATCAGAGCCTGTCATTCCAATAATCTAGTTGTCAGCCCCTGCAACCAGCGGGGAGTGTCTCTCAGGTTGGTATTGTACACAGAACCGAGCTATATCTGTTTTCTGGATATATCCTTGCTATCAACAGCTGCTTTGAATCTGTCTGTAGTGAAGTGCTAAATGGAAGTGTCTAGTACATTTGTACGTCTATACGACAAGGTGTGGAGAGCTTTTATAACTGCCCCTGTCTAGCTGAATATTTAAGGCCAGCGGGTTTTATATGTGCAATGGCAGGTTACACACGTTTACCTTAAACCTGTCTTCACATGCTTTGTTTGGTCATTGTTCATTTTTATCGTTCAAGGAACTATTCTTCTTTAATACACAATAAAAACTGGTGACAGCACATGTGTATTGCTGCATGATATATAGGAGAATATTGGATTTTCAATATGCATCATAAATAGTTATAAATGCATTATTGTAATTCATTACATTAGTTTCCACAGACTGTACTAAACAAATGTGCATAGCTAAACACACAAGCTGAGCTAAACACCAAACATGCATAGCACATTTGTTTGGAACTGTCATTATATCAGAGCTGTGTTAAACAACAGCAACAACAAGTCTTAAAAATCTGTCTTCAGTTTAAACTAGTGAAAATGTGTCATTGCTTGTTGACAGGCTCAGTGGTGAAATCGGACTCATTTTAGCCAGGTGATGTCAGGGCTTTAGTTCTGTTCCAAAACAACATACATCACAAATAGTCACATAGATAATGGTCTGCAGGATATATATTAGTTCCTAAAGTCTGTGTTGTGCCAAGTTATGCACCATTGGCTCAGCTAACTGTCTGTCTCTCATTAGTCTCTCAGATGCTACCATTTCATTCTGTCATCTCTCTGTGTTTAAACCACCTCAGCCTGTTTCCAGCTGTCAATCAAATGGCACACTGTCAGAATATTTCTGTTAGTACCAGATCAGTCAGACCATTTCTGTCTAGCATTAGCCTCTTTCAATAACTTGTTATAGAATTAAACACTTATGCTAACGCAGGACGTAGGCTAACGGCTGTCCTGTCTGTTTTAAGACTTGAGGATAAGGCTCTTCTTTCAAAGGAAAGTTTATGTATCTCTGTTTTGGAAAACGGGACAGAAATTCCATTATAATCCCTAAAGGCCTCTGATGACACATCAACGGCTTTCCTGACGGAGTGTGTGAAGGTGAAAGAGGTTGTGTGGTCTTCACAAGTTATAATCATCTCTGACACTTTGACCCCGATTTAAATGGGTAATTTGCTTCTGTGTCTGCAGGACTTAAATGAACGACCTCTGTTTTGATTGGCTAACCGCATTGAAATGTCACAGACGCCAGGCATTGGTGGATTGGTCTCAGGTGCAAGGAAACCAAATTGTTCTGTGTTTCTATATAGATACATTCTGTATTGTTTCTGTATTGTTCTATATTTGTTCTATGTTTCTCAAACACACAGGAAACGCAGACTGGCAAGTGTGCAGTAATTCGGACGTAGATGTGGGTGTAATTTGTGTAAAACTGATGTTTTTGCCCATTCGTTTTCTGCTGGTGTACATTAACATTTGAATGATTGATGGTTTCATTCGCAGCTGATATTTTACTTGTTAAACTTCAGTGATATTTAAATGTCACCGTAGCAAAAATGCAAATGTATTTTACGTCTGTTAAAAAATCTTGTCTGGCACTGATTTAGAAATTAATCATTATAAAAATGCATCATTTAGGTTATGGATAAACAGATGCTCTGTGTGTGTGTGTGTGTGTGTGTGTGTGTGTGTGTGTGTGTGTGTGTGTGTGGCTCCAATCACTTCCTAATGCACTGAACAAACTGCAATTAACAAAAGTAAACATATTAAATTAATTGCTTTGATTTTACACACACTGTTTTACTCTCTGTTGTGTCTCTCTGTTTTTATTGGATGTCTATTTTAGTCCTGAGAAGTGTCTGCCCTCTCGCTGTGTGTGTGTGTGTGTGTGACTGTAAACTGTGGGTGACGGGGCTAGGGTATCAGTGTGAGACGCACATGTCTCTGCACCCAACTGCTCATGCCGCAGTCATGCTACTGTAAGCCATACGTACATGCAAGCTTTATAATATCATTAAGCCCATGTGCAGATATTGACGTTATTATCAACTATAATTCATATACATTTAAATGGGAATTACAATACAATTACAATACTGTAAAATAAATGCCCCTTCATTTTATGGCTTTATTATGTATTTTAATATTGTATTTTTGAAGCCACTGTACATTTAATCCAACCTAAACTGCCTATGACATCATTGTACTGTCTGATATGTTTCTTCTCTTAGTGACATAAATATTTGTGTCCAGCTCTCTGAAAACGTGAGAATTCTTCCTCAAAGCGATGACATCACAGCACTGAAAATGTGAGGTCAGTAATTTGACATGATGGTAAGAAATGATTGGCTGAGCATGTTACTGTTGCTGTACTGTATATACATACATGCTGATGTCACGAAGAGAATTTCAGTCTCTTTGAAATTTTCAGAATTTTAACTAAGTAAAATATTAATAAAATAGTGTAGTTCAAGTTTTATAGACATTGAAATAGCATTTAACAGTATATATACTGTCTGAGTAGAAAAAAAATGATTTTGGAGTAACGTGATGTGCTAAATTTTATTACCAGTTGTTAGCCGCTAGTTACCGACTTGGCTATATGTTTACGGCTATACCACTCTAATCTCATCTGATCTTGAAGGAAAAGCAGAGTCATGCCTGGTTAGTACTTGGATGGGAGACCGCCAGAATACCATGAGCTGTAATATGGGCAGTTGTGGTCTACTGGCTATTGAGTCCGGACCCCCTGGTGTTGCTATGGTTACTGCTACAAAATTTCTAGGGGAAACACTGATGTAAGTACATTTCTCATGTTGACTGCAGTTGTTTAAACCATGCATCTTGTTTTCAATTGTCTTTTGGCTTCATAATACATGATTGGTGTGGGTCAACGCCAAAGCATCAAGCCATGCTCTTCTTGTACTCGTGGGAAAGACACCATGTTCTTGTCATAATTCTGAAGTGACCTCTCTTAGAAGCCCAGCTGTGTAGCAATGACTAAAAAGAGAGGAAAGCTTTATATAATTCATCTGTACACCGTGGAAAGACAGGCCTCATTAAAATACTACTCTGAGTGTACAGAAAGGTGTTGCAGTGTGAGAAAGCCTTTATTTGTCATGGCCTGAGACAGTATGAGGGAACATCACACACCCCCTTATGTCCTCCACTGACACGTCTAAGATTTCTGGCACCAAAACAACGTCACGATTCCTATTTCAAGCACAGGTGCAACATTTCAGTGGCGGGTCGAGTGACCAAGAGAGCAGGCAGGAGTGGGGGGGATGCTGTGTAAGAGTGGGTTACATTAGTCTTGTCTAGATAGGGAACTGGATGGGATATGGGACGAGAGCAATGTTAATACCCTTAATACTTCTTAACCAGGAGCTAATTAAAACTATGTTGGCACTAACTGTTGTGTAGTTTTGCTTTCAGGTGATTTCTTTCATAGAAAAAGGAGATAAAACAACAAAGGGGAAGAATTTGTCCGTCTCATTGTCACAATGCTGGTGTTGTGGGTGGTTGCCAGGGTGTTGCTATGGTCGAATAAGCTCATTTCTCAAGTCTCTTTGGTTTAGGTCCATGCTTTGTTGTAAATGGCACTTTTACTGCTACATTGTGTAGGAAAGTATTTGTGTAGCATTAGTGATTTGGTTTGGTTTTTGGCCAGAAGGAGCACATGCAATAATATCAGTGATGCTTTTTCCACAGAAACACTGAAGAGAACAAAGATGCATTTAAGCACTTATGCGTTTATTATCGAGAGAAAGAAAAAAACACAGAAAGCCTCATGTTATTTTAAGGATCATATCACAACATTAAACAAACATTCCAAAAATTTGTTCATTATAATACAGTCAGAAGTTATAACTTAATCTTCACACATTAAACGTAAGGATCGGCTTCATTCATTTGGCTATTTTTACAAGGCCAGAAAATGTAGACATGTTCCCTCAGAAAGGTGCAGCCCTCAACAGGCGCCGTCAAAAAACGCTTTTAAACATTATGAGTCCATTGTGACCTCCACATGTCAATATCATAAAACACTAATGCAGTTCTAAAATGGATGATTTTCACTTTATGGTGAATAACATCAAAACATTTGCACACGCTTTTACAGATTATTCATTATACGTAAGGCTCAATATTTTGCTCAATAAATCATGTATGTTTCCATACGGTTTATGTACGGCGTTTACGCTTGCATGGTTACAAAAACACCCTACGTGTGGCACGCACAACATTGTATATAAAGCACTCTGAGAAATAGAAAAGAACAGAAAGAAAATTATACAAAAGTTATGAGAATGACGAAAAGAAATAAGGAGAGACTGAAAGGCAATGATGGATTTAGAGGCACAAAGTTCACCAGGTCACAGAATGTCCACTGCCGGTACTTTCCAGAGTTCAAAGTTTCCTTCTGAAGTGATTTGAGGAAATACTAAAGGCTATTTTGAAGGACTCCAGTTATGGACTTTGAGGTTATATACAAAAGAGAGCGGATTGTATTCTGTAAAAGGTTGAAGGTCAGCAGTTTGTCATTGTCAGATGATGACGGTGTCCATATAAGGTCATTATATTTTGATCACATGATGACTGTTTCTGTGTGCAGGCAATAGGAATTGGGCAAGTGTTTGTCTTTCACGCATGGGCTTGCTGGACAGGATTTGGAGATGTTGCTTGGAGTAGGCGTCGCCCATCTGGTTGGACGGCGTTGATTGGCTGGTCGAGCGGGTCGGGAGAAACTGTTGCTACGTGGGGCAGGAGATGATTCACGGCTGACCTGAAGAGAGAAGAGCAGATTTAATGCACAACATGTGAGTGAATGTAAATAATAATTGAGTGAATGTAAAAAAACAGCTGGGAGAATATACTTTGGGCTTCAAGTCAAAAACTGTACATTTGTGTGGAAACTAAAGATTTGTGTGTGTGTTTGTGTGTGAGGAACGCTGTGAGGAACGCTCTGTACCTGCTTGGTGTCCATTTGCTGGGTAAATGTGGCCCTCTGACTTCTACTGTTTTCTATCTCCATCATTTCCAGGAGTTGGTCTAGGTTGTCATTTCCCCATCTTGTATCAGCTCCAAACCCTCTTTGTACTTTGCCATAGTGTTGACTTCCTGTTCCCAGAATCGTCTCCACCATCCGGTAGTCTGAGAACAGATCCTCTCCCTGAAACCCTGATTTGGGCTCTTTAGCCTCCAAAGCCTTGTTGTGATGCTTTCCTGTAAGAAATGACTGTGGAGAACTTAAGTTAAAGACCATGTTGTGCTGCTCAGAGGCTAAGTTTCCCTTCACGCTGTCTCCGTTGGGAACCATGTGTCTGGGGGTAACAGGCTCCTGGCTGGGCTCCAGTTCTGCCGTCACTTTGTCACAGTCTACATGGGATTTCTGGACAGGCAGACGTGAGGATGCCCGCCCAACGCTGAACTTGCGCTGGCAGATGGGAGTGCTGGCAAGGCGTTCGGTTGGAATCACGGTGGTCACGACACCATCCTCGATCAGGGTTTTCCCCTCGTTCTCCTGCAACATTGCACCAAACTTACGCAACACAGATGGACTGCCAGACTTCCTGTCGACTAAGAGGCACTTCCTGTCTGGTTGCTGTGGTGGCTCGTGGTAGGCAGAACGAGGGGGTACAGGTGGAGCGTCTCTCTGTTTAACTGCTGCCGTTTTAAGTGGAAGGTTGTTCGATGAAGCCGGGTCTTTCCAGCTAGCTTGACGGGCCTGGAACTCCTCCACATTTGTACTGTTTTTCTTGTTTTCAGATTCTTCAAACTCATCCAGAACAGCACAGGAGGAGGTTCTGATGTGGAAAGGACAAATGAATTGAGAATCAACATTGTTCAAATAGAGTAGTTGGGTTAGTTGTTGTGATTTGTTGGATAAGGCTGTGGACGATGGACCATTTTAGGTCCACTGTCTTTTAGGTTATCTCTTTTAAACCCATGTTCTCTGGAGTTCACTGAGGAGTTTTCATGAGGGCATATTTAGTGTTTTGTGAACTTGTATCATGAAATGTAGGAAATTACATAACAGTAAAAAATCCATTGAGAAAATGTCTTAATACTTCTTGAGTCTTAATAGCCTCATTTTAATTCATGTCAAAATTAAAGTTGGGGTCTACCATCGGTTTATAATTACAGTCAAACAGCAGTTGTTCATTACTTGGTTGTCATTGTTGATAAGACCAATGAACGATCACTGTTTTGCACATGCTTGAATGAGATACTAAATAATTTACCTCACATGGCCTGTTTTCGAATTCCCCTGATAACTATGCAAAACTGGGTTCATCTTTGGGTTCTGAGGGGTAAGAGAGAAAATTTATTTCTCCAGCTTGATGAAAAGTAAAATACCTAAAGAGTTTTAGGGCCAAATAATGACAAGATTGATCAATAATTAAAAGTGATACTCACTGTATTAGGAGCTCCAAAATTTCTTTGGATATTTCTGAGTTGTGGGCCCTGTTGAAGATATCCATTAAGGATATCCATGGTTGAATACTGCCTTTCAACATCATGACAGCTGCCTGGGTAATGCGTGTCGTTTCTCAGTGGGTTTGGCATGTAATTGTTGGAGCCATTGGGGTGGTGAAACCCAAAGCCTTGCCTGACTGAGGGATCATCTCCACCGTTGAACTGATGTACAGGGAGGTTGTTGTCGGGGTGAGGAAAAGGACTGTGATAATAGCCGTTGGCCTGCTGTCTGTATCCGGGGCTGACAGGAAGCAAAGTGATATCCAGGCTTTTGTTGTTCATGACGTTGTTTTGGTTGGTTTCAGTGGCTTTTCTCCGCGCTTTGACCTCATTATACAACTACAACATATAATGAAACCAATATCAAAAGAGAAATGAAATATTCGAATTCAAGTGTGACTTTTCTCTCTTGTATGTTTTCAGAAATGCTCATTTATGTTCTTTTCAAAACCAAATAGTACAAACACCAACAAAACAAACGCACAAGTCAACAAACGCCACTGATATAATGTGCAGCGTGGACGAGTTATGCAATGTCTTTATAAATAAACTTTATGAGGTTTCTCTATTAAAAGGGGTCAGTGGGGGTGTGCGCTGTTCTAGTTAGCAATGAGTGTGTGTGTGTGTGTGTGTGTTTTGTTGTGTGTGCGTGTGTGCATCTGCCCCCCCCAATCCCTTTGGACTTAATAAGCTTGTTAACATCTGTCAGAGATGCAGGTTGAGATGGAAGGCAACACACTTATTAACATATCCAAAATAAACAGCTAACTTAGGAAGCAGAGGGTCAAGTCTCTTTTTCACAGCCCTACTGACAACAACAGAACTGTTACTTAGTGACTCTAAGTGTTGCTGCATCTTTAAATATTGTTTATAGGCAGTTTAAACTGTGTGTGTGTGTCTAAATATATATTTATAAATATAACTATATAATATATATACAAATATATACATTACAGTATACCTTGCCTTCTGTGTGTGTGTGTGTGTGTGTGTGTGTGTGTAATATACATGTAAATATAGGGATTGTGTCTCTCCGAATGTTTCTCTCACCTCTTCAATTTTCTTCTGCATTTCCTGCAGTTGATCTTCCCATTCCTGCATCTCGGAGTCAAAACTGTCAAGCAGGTCGGCTCTCTCCCCACCCCACGCATGACTTCCTGCTTCCATCCCACAATGCAGTTCCAGAGCAGCCATTCTTCTCCTCTTCTGTTCCAGCTAAAAACAGGTCACTGGAGTGACCACACAGACAAGCTCTCCAATACCTCTGTAAGAACAAAAAACATTCATAAACACATAGAGGTTTAATAGATAGACTTATCAATACTGACTTCAGGTGACTATGGAACAATTCTACTTTGTCCACCAGTAGTTTGTCATAAATCTTAATTGTCATTGATTGATGTAAGTTTTGTGACATTTAACAGGAAACAAAATCCCGGCCACCTGCCTTAGAGTCTCGACCCATTTCTATGTACATTCCATATCCTTCAGGTCTTTAACTGTCAAACCTGTCAGCACCTTCTTAAGACACTGACTTTATTAGACATCCTCAGGTTACCTACATGGACTTTGTTCTGTCCAAAATTCTGGTTCTGTCCAAAATTCTGACAGGAATTGTAAAGTCACCTGACATGTCTTTATCACGGTCACAATGTTAATTGGTTGACCACCAACCAATCAGCAAGATTCAAATGTACAATCATTAGGTTGCCATCTAAGAACTTATATACTAGGTTACAGAACCCAAACACTGTTGTGTTGGGTGTGAGGGCAAAAGTTCCTTGCTGGTGCAGAACCTTTTGCCCTCTTGGATAAGCTCAGAATAGGCGCGTCTTTTCCGTAGTGACGTCACTGAGTTTTTCTGGAATGCTGCTTTGATTTACGACTGGATTTAAGGAAGGAATTTTCTACCACCAAGCAACATGACACCCGGAACACAAGGAACATTGACTCAAAATTTCCAGAATGTACCATCATGTGACGTCAGAATGGAGAGACATTTATACCTTCTGTCACTCTGCATTATACTTTATTCACCCAGAATGTGTATCCACTTGCATTTTGTGTTTGTAACACTATATATGAAGCACAACAGTTATAATACGTAATACTATATTTTTACATACTGCATGCATTGGTAATAATTACTATTACTTATAATAATTTTCCTTTAAAAATATTTAAAATGTGTTGTAATGTGTGTAAATGAAACTACTGACATACACATATTGTTAAATATGAGAATCATCACACAAGTCTGTTGTCAGATTTATGATGTTAGCACTCAACAACTCTCCTCAATTTGAAATCCCTTTAAAACTTCAGGCATGTGCAACAAACAGTTTTTAAATCTTGTCCATCTTTTCAATTTCTTTTAAAAGCATGTGTCTCATATCATTTTAAAAGATGAATTTCTGTTCAGACTCGTTTTTCAACTCTTACCAGTTAAATGCTAGTAATCTTTCCTCTGCTAACTTCCCCCAACAGGCTTCTGATGGACTGAAACCAGCCTTCCTGAACGTTACTCAAACCCGGGTTCAGAACCACCTCCCCTCGACAGCTCCCGTTCAGTACTGGTGCGTAACGGCCGAGACCCCTAATCTTGGCACCCCTGGTGTGACGTAAAATCCTGCGTGTTAGATCTTTAATTTTCCTCTGTCCGGCTCTTCTGTCAGGAGCTCAAACAACTTTAAGTCCTGAGGGAGCCCCGGGGCTTTATAGTGGTTAAAGTATTTACCCCTGCGACGTCACGCATGCCCGGTGTCCGGTGTCATAATGTCAGATTTATTCCAGCATTTGTGGTCTCTATGCAGGAGACTGTCGTCACCTACATTCTAGGTTAAAATTACAAAGACGGAGCGAGAGTGTTTACATGTCTATTTTAAATTACCCACTTCTTCTACCCTACCACAGTTAAGCTGCCTTGTTGCTAGTCTGCTTTTAGGACTTGGCAGATCAAAGTCTTGTGACTCCATACCAGTGGCTGTGCCGCCCACTCTTGCACACAAGCAACTGGGCTATTTGCGACTCTCAAAACACTCTGTCCATTTTATTTTTAAGATGCCACCAGACAGAATTAGCATATGCTAAGAGTGTTGTCCGCCGTTTTTAATGGACGCCTCACGCTAGCTTCTGTATGTTTTTATTTGACGCTGGCGGCTGTTGCGCAATAAACAGGCGACCGACTAATATTGACGGCTGATTTAAATAGTTTCCAGGTGCAATAATGCATGAAGAAAAACAACAAACAAAATCACTGAGGAGGGTTACTGGGTAGAATTAGGGAGACCTGATTACACAATTTTAATGTTGTTTTGCTAGTACGGTTTACCTTTTAACTGGCAGGAATGTGCATATTTATGGTATTTTTTTAAACATAAAAGCCTGAATATAGGTACTGTATTCAAATAGTTTATGAGGGAAAATTTTTCTGTCTTTTGACAGTCATCACTGATGCAGGTGAAAAGTGATACCTGTCTGACCTGCACTTTGTAAACAGCACAAGGGGGTGGACCACAGTTTGGAAAAGAGTAGTTTTGTTTTCTGAGTTTTTTTCTCTCCTATGTGTTGTGTATGTCTGCTTATATGTTTACAGTCTTATGTGTTGCAATAAGTGACATGCTCTTACCTTTGTGTTTATACAGACAGCCGTCTCATTGATATCCCATGAGTGCAGGCATTCTGGGTAATGTACAAGTCTTTGGTGGCAAATACACTGAAAGCATTCATGTGCCTGATAGCTGTAATCCCATGGTGTCAACGGCTCTTGGTAAGTAACAGTTTAGCCTCTGCTGGAAGATGTTGTAACTGCAACATTATGTTTGCAAATAGCATTTTTTCTCCATTTGTGTCCATTCAAAGCTGGCCATGTAGTCTATTAAAAATAAGTAAAATATAACCAGTTTGATGTTAGATGTTTAATGAGAAACATCATGGTTTGTTTGGAAGGTTTAAAATAAACATTTTTTCTTTGTCTACTGCAGGAGTTATCCTAATATGTACTGATCAGTCACATGGCATCTACGGCTTCAGATCACTGGCTCAAAAGTAAAAAAAGTGAGTACCAGGTTGTGTACATCCAACTGCCTTTGAGATGAACAGGAATGCTAACGGTTAGCCCTCTTCAGGTTTGCTAGTCCTCCTTGCATAGTCCTCAATGAAAGCAATGTATGCTGGGTAATGTAGTTTCCATTGGTTCAAGGGTTTGCAAAGATGTCTTCGATACATGTGATGTTTACCAGTGATGTATAACAGTTGTAGTCTTTAGTGGCTCTAAAACTTACAAAAACTGTAATTTCAAATGCCAGCCGTAGGCTAAATGGACATGATATGAACGATGTAGTCCTCAGGTGTGCATGGAAAATGAGGTTTTGCCGACTTCCGCGCAGCCTTTGCTTGGAAAGTGACCATCCTGTGATTCTGTAACCATGGCAACATACAAAACATCGACAAACGAAACAAAGGGCGGGACTATTCTAATGAGTAGATGGGTGGCGATTACAGGACAAAAAAGAGGGTGAAAAGAAACACGAGTTTAAAAATGGTGGCATAGGAGAGCGAGGAGAACAAGACTAATATGAGGATGAACAAAATGATGGGCTGAAACATCTTGGTGACCAACCGACAAGATTGAGAAACATGCATTAAAAACAAGGTGCGTGGGAAGAGAGAGAAAGAGAAAAGTTAAGATATTGTAGCCATTAACATTTTTCATGTTGCATAGTTATAGGCAAAATATAGGCAAACCACAAAATTATGCTTGTTGTTTTGCTACATGTTTAAAGCAGTTGATAAACGGTCCGCAATATCAAATATTCCCTTGTTCTTGACTAAAAGTTTTTTGGTAAAAACAAAAAGTTCACCTTAAATGAATTTTCTATCATCATCTATTTTCCCTCATATTGTACCAAACGTAAAAGTTAATAACTAATCATTTTCTTTCCTCTGTGTAGCTTTTTTTGGTTCAAGATTCTTTTTTGATGTAGATGTACATCAAATCTTTGTTTGGTATAAAAAACTGAAGCTTGCAAATTAACATCTTTTGTATTCTACAGAGGAAAGAAAATGATTGGATTGATCATTGAGTAAATGATGAAAATTTTCATTTTTGGTTGAACTCTCCGTTTGTGATATCAAACTCTTACATGTGTTTTACATAGACACACAGACTTTCTCTAGACTCACAGATAATGGTTCCTCTGAATCTCTTTCCTCAGCTTTAGGAACCTCCAGACGATCTATAAACCCCTGGAGTTCCTTCCTGAAGGTCTTCATCTGAGCGTTGATGCGATAGAGAAGCTCATGCTCCCTAATCCGGCCGCCGTCTTCATCGTCTTCCAAGCGTCCGAAAAGATCCCCGTTGGCTACAAACACCCGCGCCTCTGCTATGATGTTGCTGGTGTCGGCTATGAGGCGGTCGATGGTCCGCCCCAATCGCTCCGCTTCAGCACGGATGTCAATCATCTGCTGCCTGTCCCGTATGGAGCGGGAAAGCAGGCGGGCGGAGTCGGGGGAATAAAGGGAGCGAGTTGGTGTGAGGCAACGAGCGTTGCGGACTTCCTCCGAGTCGCTTTCTCCTCCGACAGGACCCTCACGTTTGCGGTGGGGAGGGAGGCGGGAGGAAGAGGAGTCATCATCGCTTCCCCTGCGACCCCCGATTCCATGGCCGCTGTCACTCTCTGCATCACTGTCCCGCGGTGTGACGGCTAGGTGAGATGCTATGTCATAGCGCTGCATGTTGGAGAGCAGCACGCGGTTCTCATACTGCAGCTGCATTACTTTCCCACTCAGTTCGTTAATTTGCTTCCTGGCAGCCTTCAGCTCCTCCTGCAAGGCCTCGGTTTTGGAGCCGTCGTTTGCTCCGCTGGCGCCTCCCATTGTGTTCGCACCTGAAGCGTGCCTTGTGCCTTCTTTAAAGCGTAGCTTGTTTAGCTCACATGTTACCCTTTTATTCTGTTCCTCTACATCTGCCAGGTTCCTCCTCAGAAGTTCTGCCTCATCCTCCACCAGCTGTAGCTGCTGCCTCAGCTCTGACATCTCTGAACCCTGCTCACGACTTACTCCTCCTTCCGCTCCAGACAGACCACCATTGGATGACTCGTCACCTCGAAGGTCATCTAGCTCCGCCCTCAGGCCACGGTTCTCTACCTCCAGCTCCACGATTTTACGGCCCAGGATATTGGCCTCCTCCTCCACCAATCGCAAGCGGAGTTTCAGCTCTGATTCTCGGGTAGTAGGAGGACCACCAGCCTCGCCCTTTGGATGGGGGCTGTCCAGATCTCCATAGAAGGAGCGATACTTCTGTAATTCTTGTTCCAAACGATCTTTTTCCTTGTCTATCTTGGCCATTTTCTTTCTCATCAAAGTAGCCTCCTCTTTGATGAAGGACAGCTGGCATTTTAAGTCATCATTATCCTCCTAAGGACACAAGAGTTATCACATTGTATGGTTTATTAAGATCAATATGATTTTGGTGATATTTTGCTGTAATTTATGCTGTAATGTTCTGTAGAAACTGGTTGCTCAATACGTGCATGTTCTGCTGCAGAAGATCCTGTTTTGTTCTCACCTCTGTGGGAGTCTGAGTCTTCCTCTCAGGCTTTTGTGCATCTTTGCTTCCTCTTCGTTTCTGAGACTGCGCACAGAGAACTTCAGTGAACCTTCTTCTAATGTTTATGTTAACCAAAATTTAGGTTTATATTGCAGATTCTACTGCTCAGAATGTTTACAATATTGTCAAAAAGTGCAGTGCAAAATTCAATAAAAAATCAAAACACCATAGTTTGATTTCTCCTGTTTTAAAAAATTAAACATCTTACAGACTTTGTGTTTAACTATTTGTGGAAGAGCATTTGAGCATTGTGGTGACTTTACAAGTGTGCTCGGTGTTCTTAAAGTTTGTACCTCTTTGGCTTTGTCCAGCTCATTTTGAAGGGCCTGTTTGGTGACCTCCACCTCAATAAGTTTCTGTCTCAGTCGTTCGTTTTCATCTTCTGTCTTTGTTCGTTTCTCCTCCACGTTCTCCAGCTCATGGTGAAGTCTTACAGACACATCTTTAGCAACCTGTCAGAAGACAACAGCACAGCGTGGTGTAATTATAAACCTCTGTGGAACCCTCCAAAAACTGCATCCTTAAAGTGTCTTTTTAATAAGTACATTGTAAGTTGCATTAAATAAGTGCTTTAGTTAAATGACAAGTTAGCAATTAGTGTGAGAAGCAATGTGCAGATGGGACGTAGGGGTGAGTAAACAATCACAGAGTTTATCTTAGTCTCTTTCTCTCTGTGAGTTTAACTTAAATACTTGCTTTCAGGTCCTGTTCCAAGCTCCGCAGAAGATCCTCATCAATCTCTCCGGTCTGTGCGTAGCGCAGGCGTTTGCGCTCGGCCTTGCGGAGTCTGTACTGCAGGATGCGACAGTTCTTGTTGGCTCGCTCCAGCTCACGCCGCATATCTTGTAACTGACAGGTGTCCTCCTCATAAAAACTGTCTCGCATCTCGTCCATCTCTGCTCGCATCTCCTCGATCTCATTCTAGTAAAACCAAAACACACTGAATAACTGAAAACCTGAAAATAAATCTTTCCATTTACATTTTTTCTTCAATTTTGCAAAGCATTATGGGTAAATTTCATGCATACTAAGGGTCCATTGTGTATGTATTGTTTATTCTCATCCTTAGATAGATAGATAGATAGATAGATAGATAGATAGATAGATAGATAGATAGATAGATAGATAAAGAGCTATCTATCTATTTATCTGTCTGTCTGTCTATATTATCTATCTATCATCTGTCTGTCTGTCTATATTGTCTATCGATACTAAGGGTATAGATAGATATACTAAGGGTCCATTGTGTATGTATTGTTTATTCTCATCCTTAGCTCTTTGTCTATCTATCTATAGTCTGTCTATATCATCTATCCATCCATCCATCCATCTATCATCACACATTATCTGAAATATTGCAAGCCAACCTTAAGCTCCTCGTTTTCCTCCTCCAATCTCTCGATCTCGTCCTGCAGGGCTTCATTCTGCTGTGTCACCGGCTCAGCGGCCTGTGCGGCCGGCGCCGGCTGCGTCTCGACTGATGCTTTCCGCTGCATCCTGCCGCTTTTCTTCAGGCGCTTGTTGATGTGAAACTGGATGATCTCTGACTGGAGGCAACCCCCACCCCAGAAGGCCGGCCCGCAGCCCACGTACTCTCCTCCCGCAGCGGCCTCGCTCTCCTTCACTCTCCCCCTCGTACCACCACCGGGCAGCTCCGACGACGCGTCCCTCTTGATGCACGGCAAACGCAACGAACGTCGCGAGTCCGATGGCGGAGGGCGTTCAATCCTTTCCTCGGTTTCCCAAACCGCATCCGTCCCAAACGCCTCCGTTTCAGCACCATGAACAGCTGCCGCACCTCGAACCCTTACCAAACGTGCCTCCTTCGCAACGTGCTCGTCTCCGGCTTTTCCTCCGACCTTGGATGCAGCGGTGGACGAAGAGCGGCTGCTGCTGGGTTTGGAGGCCGGTTTGGAAGGGTTTTGTCCGGGTGATGGAGCGCGTTGTCGCCTCCTCCCTTCGCGACTGTCCGCTGACGGTGAAATAACCGCAGCGCCGCTTGCGGCAGAACTCATGTCATATAACAGACCTCCAGCCTTTCATGACTTAACTCCACTTACACCGGCAACATGATATAGATATAACAGGATTAATTTGTGCATACAAATGCTGTTATATTATTATTGCCATAAACCAAACAGC
>JBAJNP010006623.1:0-25034 GCA_036877545.1 Yasuhikotakia modesta | reverse complement strand
AGGTGACACACATCCGATTCCCCCCCAACGCACACAAGTGAAAGCACACACACAAGCATTCATTCATCACTGTCAAACATCTCCACTGCTCAAGTTGTTATCTTACATTACACAACACAACTGAATGCTGGGAAAAACCAGCCGCTGTTTCTCTGAGTCAACCCGCACTTAAAACGGGTTAAACCATCTCATTATAACTCATCTCTGCTGGCACCCCCTTCACCAATCCACATCAACAAAGAGCCCTTTCAGTGCACAGGGTCTTGCGAGCCCCCTGTTTAGAAACAGCCTTTTGAGTCCCAGTCCACCGTTAAATCCACAACAATTGAGCTGACATTTCAACACTGGGGCTGGGAGCAGACCCCCGGCTAAAAGCTGCGACTCGCTTTTGGCCTGGAAGAACAGAACCATGATGTCCATTTGCAGTTGCCAGCAGGCGTTTTGAAGGTTTGGCCTGTGGGGACTTTACCCAGGAGTGACCTGAGCACATACCGTCCTAATGGTGGCTGTCATGCTTTACCTGGAATTTGATTGGAGAAGGCCAAAAGTCCCAGAATTCTTTGCGCATGTATTATTTTGTCGTTGTATAAATTAAGCACAACAAAAATCACATTGTGTGCACAATGAATTGTAAAAGAGAAACACGAAAATATTACATAAAAATATAGGGAACATAAATAATGTTTGTAAGGGAACGCGTTTTGAGGCAATAACGTTTAAACTGAATGTTTTAAACATTCCTAAAATGTTTGAAATAACATTTTTGTTGCCTAAATGAAATGTTAGGGAAACATTCTTGCAACTTTAAATTGTTAGCTGTGTGTTCAGTGCAGATGACTTTAAAAAGGGCAAATAATGGCCAATTTGTCAGGCAGGCCAATTACAATAAGAAAGAAGTATTTCAGCTTTAATATGATCAAAGAGGCACAAAAATAATAGAAATATTCCAGAAGTTTCATCAGATTATCCTTTTGTGAAATTAATCCACTAAAAGCCAGTGGCATCTCATAGCACTGAGATCTCATTAGTTTCAAGCCCATTTTTGAAGTCCTGCCACGAGGAACATCTGTACACTATAAAACTCAGCACAGCTTTTGAGATTGTCAGCTATAATTTCTAAATTACCACCAGCCCTGCCAAAACAGCGCATCATAAATCTGCTGTCAAACACATTCAATGGCATGCAGAAATATATGCAGGGAATTATTATTTCAGGGAATTATTAACTCACTGTGGACACTGTCAAAGTTACTGATGTCAGAGGCATTTGCCTCAGACTGTCCACACACCACAAATATCTCAAGAAATGAACTTTTAGAACCAAACTGATGTTCCAAGAGTGAGATGTTTGTCCAACCTCTGAGAAAACATTCTCAAAATTTTATCAGAACGTTATCAAAACATTTTACAGGTTAACAAAGCTGAGACATTTATGCATTTGGCAGATGCTTCTATCCAAAGCACAATGTAACTCATGCATTCCCTAAGAATTGAATCCATGGCCTTGGTGTTGCAAGCACCATGCTCAACCAGTTCAGCTACAATTATCCTCGATTTAAAAAGTCCCTACAAAAAGTCCCTCTGCCCAAATCCTGTATGACAGATTTGTTTGTGGAACTGAGACTACATCACACACACAATCCTCGGCTGTCAACAAACAGAGGCGACACACGCAGAGTTAATCTGCTGTTGAAATCAATGCAGCCAAATTTAATCATCAAGATCTTTCTATGGCCGGAATAAATCCAGGATCAATACGGGATATTGTGAAGAGGCTCACTAATGCCTCTCTTAACCCCTGCTGTGAATCCATCATCTGTTTCAATCCACAAAATAACATTGATCTTAAACGCCTCTTAAAAATTCATCAGATATGTAAACATCACACAAATCCTATGATCACACCACAAACATGCTGTGCATGCAAAATGTTCCCGCAATGCCCCCAATAAAAATAATAGCTGATGTGAGTTTAAAATTTATGCTATTCTAAGCTGCACGGTTTAGCAGGATAAGCAACATTATTACGGTGAAACCATTTTCTGTGAACACTACTGCATGTTCTACTAACTCTGAAAGAACTTTAAGAGAACGTTAACCACCGGCCGATACGTTCTATCAGTCTATCAACTTGAAGAACCCTGTTACTTTCCCAGTCGCTCACTGCTGCATTATTTAGCACCACAGAGAAAGTTCAAAGCCATGCTAATGAAGCTAAGAGCTCGTAGCTTCTGTCCTACACGGCCTGTCTGTCTCTGAGTTAAAATAAGCCCCGTAGCCCCAGAGGAAGAGACCTGTGCCATTCTGCTAATTGATTTCTCTTTCCTGTGGAGGGAAATATTGAAGTGGAACAGTTGTGCTGTTTTCATGTGGCGGCTGATAAACATTCTGATTAAATACACAAGAAATTGCCAGACAGAACATGACCTTTCGTGAGGAGATGAGCTGGACAGTAATGATCCTATCTCTGGAGGAAAGAAAGAGAGGATAATAAAAGACAGGAAAGACAGGTAGTGATGTAGATTTCGATAGATTAAATAGATGTCTTCATTTAGTCACTACTGAAGGAGCAGACAGACAATGACAGGAAAGGGAGACAGACAAAAAACTGAAAGAGAGACAGACAGAGAAAGAAAGACAAAGAGACAGAGAGTAAGATAAACAGACTAAAAGAGAGACTAAAAGAGACAGACAGATAGACAGAGAGAGAAAGAAAGACAGAGAGAGAGACCGAGTAAGAGAGAGACAGACAGACAGAGAGACAGACGGGTCATTTTCAGGTTAGTAAGTGTCTCTCAGACTAGTTCTGGATCAGCACCAGAACAACCCGCAGAGAACCCAGCAGAGATCAGAGGAACACGAACCCCTGCTGGGACAGGAAATGACCTTTCAGCAAAACATCTCTTATTTGTCTTCTGTCCCACATATTAAAATAATGTCAACAAAACTTCTCATCAGCTACAAAGTCAAAGCAAACAGTGCCATGTGCTGTTGTTACCAGTTCTCTACAAAACAAACATCAGGCATTTAAACCCTGTTATTCTAGCGGTTGATGTTTTAAGCTCTTTGGCTCTGCGGCCTGATCTCATCTGCCATGAGTTTCAGAACAGAGAAGTTTAGCATTTATTCTAATAGCTAATTGCTGCTCAGATGAAATCTGCTTTAAATCTGATTAATCTGACAAATCTTTTTAAGCTCAACCGTGATTCAGCTTTTAGGCTTTGATGCAAAAACAGGATCAGACCAGGAACGGCCTGGAATCTGGTTTGGGATACGTACATTCTGTAAGGTGTCCTGATACTGGGAAAGAGAGGTGAGCTGGGACTCGGAATGATAGAGAGAAAGACCTTTCCGGAGTGTCTTCAAATCCCCCATGTTCCCCTGCTGTGAAGGGAAGCAGAAATCAAATGTTATTTTTAATTAAAAAGCGTCCTCAGTGTTTTTGAATATGTTACTACTGCGGAGCGTTTAAAAGTTTTCCTGAACAGTTTCAGGTGTCTTTAATTTCTTTAAATCCCTTATCTTGAGTAAAACAAAAATGGGTGCTTCCCTTAGGAAACATAACTAATAAAAATATAACACATAACGGTTCCTGTGGCAAATCCTTTTTAATCAGAAAAACATCAACCAACAACAATAAAAAGTCTCTCTAGACTTCTAAACCGTTACTCTGCCGACACAAAACACATTATCTCAGACGTTCTCTAACCATAACAGGCATTAAACTAAAAAACAGCCTTTAAACAGCTCTCGGTACAGCAGAATGTGTCCCAGCAAAAACGTCTGTGAATGAGAAATGGATATAAAATAGCACAAGAGATCAATTCTTGCTGATCTGAGAGAAGAGCAAAGATAAAGGAACACAAAGCAGAACATTCTAGACCCGAGAGGTCATGTCAGACACACTTCATAAATAATGACCTAGAAAATTTACCCACAACGCACCTGTCCTCAGATCTCTAACTGTGGAATATTTGAGTGTCAGACCAGCTAACAATGTCAGGTTTGAACAATTTTAACAAAATGCTAAAATTGTTATTGTTTTGGTATTTGTTTTTTTTTTGCTTAGTTTTAAAAAACTATTCAAGTTATAAGAATTATTTTAAAATGTTATTCTGTACCTTAAAAAAACTTTCCGACACAACATCTTAGGAAGATCCCATTCTAACAGTCATGAAGCGGAAGGTGAATGATTTTCCTGCACAGTTACAGCATCTGTGTGTGATTACTGTACATTCTCTTATCCTGTACAGTTGATTTTTGTGTGCAAACAGCCTGTGTTGTTTTACTCAGAGAGATTACTGGAGCTACGTGAGATTATCACCCTTTTTCAGGGAATAATGGATTGTTACAAAAGTTTGCTGCTGTGTATATAATACATAAGTTATATAATGGAAAATCACTATAGCCACACCCACATTTCCACCCGGTTGTTATGTAATGCAAGGTGGTTGATAAGGTGTTCTGAGTGGTTGCTAGGTGACTGTTTACTAGCCCACATTAAAAGAGTTATATATCAATATATATCATCTAGAAAGATATGTCTAAGGGCTACAGGAATTTATTTGCCTGTATTATCATCTTGCAGACACAAATCAAAGAAAATTTACAGCTTAAAGCTGTAATTTGTAACTTATATTGGTCACAATATAACTTACAAGTTTTCATTCAGCTTTAAGCAATATTTGCCTTGCAAATAAAACTGAATATCCTAATATTTATTTCATTATAATGAAATATCTTAATAAAACAGTTGAAATAACACACAAGAACGGTGATGTGAAATATATCTTATGTTGACGTCATGCATGATTAAACACAGCTTTGACCCATGAGTGAAATATTAACATCGTAACAACATTTTTTTTCCTTTAAGGACCAAAGGCTACATTACACAACACTTCCACAAGCTTTTATGATGTCGTTTACAACCTGCCTGGGAAACAAATGACAGTGTTATTAACTAAATGACTGCATCACACTGTCATTAAGTCCCACAAGCCAAAAAACCCTTGCAATAAACTAAAATAAGATATTGCCTAACAGGTAAATTGTCTATGATTCGCTCTTCTGGAAGATTATCAGGCTTAATATAATACCAGGTTTCTCCAGACAGGCGCTGTATAAGCCTGGATGCATTTCCTGAGATATCTCTGCTCAGAGAATTCAGTCATGCTCATCTTTGAAGGCAATAAAACGAAAGCGAGACTCAATCCATCATCGGAGAAAGAAATGATGAAGAAATAACATCAGAGCATCAAAGAGGAGAATATGCAATTAAACTGACAGCCACTGTGAAATAACTGACAGTTGTGATTCTGAATTCGTCGAGTGAGACGCTTTATCTCCGCCTCTGTCGCTGGACTCAGAAAATTGGGAGATTTAGACCATCCCAGACAGAAGATTGTTAGTGACGGGTCTGTATTTGTCTCATAAAACTGTCTGAGTCTCAGAGCCTTTTGTTCAAAGTTATGATGGGGTCATATTTCAAAAATCAGAGACTCATTTGGGCATTAAGCTCTGAGAGTCAGTCACAGTTGGACTCAGAAGCACTGGTGCATTACTGACTCTTGAGCTTGTTTTATTTGATTGATGAATGTTTCCTGTGACTGAGTTTAAAACTTTAAGTTTGAAATTTGGAGGCATCTGGTCCGAACATGAGCCCCATGCATCCACGCTCATTATTAATGTTCAGTTAACTGCTGATGGTGTGCTGTGTAAGATGCACTGGGGTTTAGACGATTAAAAAATCAGCACTTTATTAAATCCGTTAGCGCGCTAATAAATCGCTGCATTGCAACAAACGGTCAGAATGCAGGAGAAAAACTTGGACAGCTGCGTTAAAAAATGCAATCTGCCATTTTTTCATGTGACTCTTCAAAATATGAACACATTTTAAAACTATTTGAAACTTTTTAAGGAATGTTTAAGCAGGAAAAATGCTGTTTCCGTAATTTGTAATGGATGTAACTCACATTATCTGACGATTACAAGGTAGATTCTCACCTGGGATAACAGCTGTTTGTTGTCATCCTCCAAAATCCGGACTTTAGTCTCAAGCTGTCGGATGTAGTTTGAAGATGAATCTGAAAAAAAGAAAAATGCATTGGAAGTTTGCTTTACAACTACAGCAGATATGTGAGTCACATGCGCAAATGTTCAATAATGACTTCTTGTTGTTTTGACATTCTCTTTTCATAAAACTTTAAAGTGATGTTTGATTTGTTACACCTGTCTGAGGCAGCAGATGTTGCTTTGAGAGCAAGAAAAAAATTCATGGATTATTAAATCAAACAAAGATTTGTGAAGGTATGTCTCCCAAAAATGTACAAATAAAGCTTGTTTTAAATGTTTAACTGTTATTTGGAGAATAAGGATTGCTGGACAAGGGCTAAATAAAGTCTTTTGTGAGGACTTTACCCTGTTTTGCCTGTAGCTTTTTAATCAGTCATTTTAAAATTATGCTGTTTTCTATTAGGCACTGACATATAATACCATATCCCAGAATGCAATGCAACTACATGAAGTTAAATCAGAGACATCTGTCAAAGCAAGAGAAGCTCTCGTTGAAGGAGGCTGAACACAAAAGCTGATGTTAAACTTTTAAAAAACACGTTTAGAAAAAGCTGCTTGTATTTTAACAGCCCCATTCTTCTCCAAACAGCATCAGACGACACAGACTAAACAAACTGATTTATTGTCTGTGAAGTGAAAGCCAATAAATTAGGCAGAAGACATTACTGAAGTAACCCAGTCTGTGACTCGCTGCATTCCCAGAATTCCTTTCATAACCTCTGGGAGTGTTCCAGTGTCCATCCATTTCTTCAACTGGTTCAGATATTATGTAGTTATCAGTTCAGCCAACCTTATATTCATATAATCTCAAATCATGAGATTATATCTACTACAATAATATCTACTTACTTTGTTTCTGTCTATATTATTTAAGGTTATATCCTGCATGTAATTCAATACTTAAAATGATTCATGTCACCATGATCTTGTACCATTATAATCTTCAGTCTTATAATATGATAATTATTAAGAAGAATTATATCAAGTGTATTTTTTTTACATATTTTTAAACTACAAATAAATGTGTAGTACACATTCCAAAAGACAGACATAATGACATCGACGTGGGAGTCATTTAAGGGAAAAGACTAAAGAGATTAGCTTTATGGAAGCATGCATGCACTCACGTACACACACTCACACAATACACACACACATCACACACACAGTGGCATAAGGCTGGCGTGAGGAATGTGTGATGTGCAGACAGATAAAGTCAACAGGACCTGATGACATCAGATGACATCAGAATGAATGGTCATCAGAATCTCTTGCTATTGTTCCTCTTACCATCATTTCTCATCTTCCTTCTCAGCTAAAGTTATCTTCACTCTGTCACACCTGTTTCTGTCCACATATCTCTCTCACTCCCTCAGAGGATGAGAGCGCTGGGCATTCAGCGGAGAGAATTAGTCAAGGATGGGTCACCGGACCCTTTGGAACTAAATTCAAAGGTTCTTCTCCTGAGCCCTTTGACCCCCAAAACAATAAACCATGTGGGGTGACCTGCTCTTTATTGTCCGCTTTAGCTTTCCCACGCCATTTTAAAATTCCCCACAATGAAAAAATCGATGCGCAAAACCCTTTTTTCACCACCAGGTGACACTGCAGCCTCCAATGGGTTACAGTAAAGGTCTGGCAAACGCCTATATAATAAAAACAAACGATGGCCTTTATGCTTGTCAGTCATCTTTGATTGTTTGAAAACAACACACACAGTGACATAAAAGCTAGTGTAAGATACTTTGGAGAGGACCAGAGATACGTGGATGAGGCACAAATTGATTTGTAATGGGCTGGAGTGGTAGGCAGAGGTCTTGCTTAGCTAATCCTCTTTACCTTTCCTGAGACCTTTTAATCCAACTAAACTAAATCTGATCACCTGACACACAGCCAAGCTGATTAGTGAAGTTGTCTGCAAAGCCTGACCCGTTCTGCCCCCTCCAAGCCATAGCTGGAGACCAGAGGCTCCTATAGGGCCGTCAACTCCAAAAGTGGGCGGCACTTCCAAAACTGGGCGGTGCCTTTAAAAGGGGACATGGGGCTAAGTGTGTCAGTTCCACTTGACAACTGGAGGAAGCCACGCCCCATTTGTAGTGCCCACCATTTTTTTGGAGATCCCTGCCCTATTTTGGAGATCTCCAGCCTGTTCACCGGAAAACAAACGAGCAGAAGATTAAGCGTCACTCCAGCCCCATTCACAGCCAGAGAGCTTTTATCTCCGCAGGGCTGCAATGCAGCTGAAACTCTTTGAACATGTGGGAGAAAATACTTTTCTACACCCCTTCAACAGGGTTTTGTTGACTTACACACAAGAATGATGCACACGCCCCGATACGAACTTATCCATTATCAATGCTGAGGATTAACTACAAGTTGTACAGTACAAAGATTTCACCATTGTAGCTAGAAACCAGTAGCATTATAAAAGAAACTTTCCAGCTAACAGGGAACAATCTTAAAACGTTGAATAAATTCCTCTCAAAATAATTAAAAACATTCTTGCAGTTTAGCTTTTTTTAATGCTATACATTATATACTAAAAGTTTTTTAATAATTTAAAAAATATGTGAAATGTAATAATATTTGAATAATGTTAAGCATTAATGGTAATGCAATGTCTAAACTACTTTTTGATCATTCAAAATACTTTAAAAATAACATTTTTAACATTGCTACTTGGAAAGTCTATTACTTAACACATGGTTAGCCTCTTTTAAACACACATACCTGTGCACAGACACAGAGGCAAGTACAAAACGGATAAAAATACACTACACAGGTTAGCAGAGGGAGCATTTAACAGGCCACTGAGATGACTGAGAGCTCCACCCATTCCTAGCCTCACATGCTAGCGCAGATCTCCGCTCAGTCAGACACCCTCAGCAGCCCAAACGCTGTGGGCTCCCCAGCAGAGCATGCAACACAACCTTCAACTCTAACAAGCTGTCCTACCGTGTCATTCTGAAGCGCTGCAAAACACGTGTTAGCGCTGACGCCAGATCTATGAGCTATCGTGCTGCCGCCGCCGCTCTCATCTCAGGGTGCGCTTGACTTAATTGGAGAGACGCTGTGATGTAGAATAGCCTTGGAGAAAGTCTCCCTCTGTCTTATTTGATCCTGTCATGATGGCGACCCACTTGCAGTGCTGTTTTTACAAAATGAGTAAAGCAGTCAGAGCAGCGGCCTAGTGGTTAAGCCACAAACTGGCATGTTTGCATGGGAAATACAGGTTTGAATCCAGATTGCAACATTACTGTTTTGTTGTTTCATTAAAAACTTCGGACCGAATGCAATGACTGAACATTTTATGGTCCTGTGCTTTCCATCAGCATAACAATAAATGTTTTAAACTGCCTTAACTGTTTACTAAAACAGTTTAAAATATCTTGAGTTTTAAAAATAGAAATAAATGTTTTATTGTGTTTTAATTCTATACTAATCAAAATGTTTTACACATAGTAACCCTGCTGCAAAAATGGTATGAGATAACACAAACCCTTGCTAAGAACAAACACAAAAAACAAAGGCTAACATCCAGCATTACAGACAAAAAAAACGAACAAAACTCCCAAAGGTTGGACAAACATTAGCATGCAGTGACCGCTCAGACTTCAAAGACAGATTACTCTACGAGAACTCTGATCTCCAGCTCACATTTGTTACATAATCCACGTCACTCTTAGCCATGCGATGACAGGAAACAATAAAGGTATTACTGTAACTATCGGGTGTGGATGAGGCATTTTTGCTATTGCGATCCTCCATTTTAGCGTAGCCACCCAGGTAGGTCGTCTTCTGGAATTAATAAAAAGCTCATTAACTTTTCCAGTTGACCCCACATTCAGTTCATACGAAAGTAACAGTCTACCAAAACAACTCCACGCCCCCCCGCCTTCCACGGCCCCCGAGCTGCATAAGGACTAAGGTTCAGTAGGATAGAGGCCCAGGAATGATTTCAATTACTGCAAGATGTGAAAGTGGAGCCGGCCAAACAGTACAGCATTGTTCCTCACGGCCCTGCTGGTGTTATGCATTTCCCTATGAAACCTGATGCAGGTTTACATTCAGGGGCCTGGATACAGTTTACCCCACAGCTACAGCATTGATCCAGAATGAGTTATCAGGAAACAAATACCATTCTTAGGTTACGATTGTTTTAGGTCACGGATAACTTTTGCTGTTATGTTAAGCTGCGACCTGCTAAGTATGTGATTAGCCATGTAAAATAAGGGTGATACTTAAAACTGATATGGATTTTAAAAGTCTGTTTTTCTCAACGGGCCACAGAAAGGGTTTGGTCACACTTGACCAAATGAATTAATTTAATAAGATAATGAAAGAATAAATAAAACAAAGGGTGGTAAAATCAAATCCTCATTTATGTGGATAAAGTCACATTTTTACATCAATCACATTCACATACAATCATATTTACCACAACTAGTATGCGTTCAGATTTAAGTATTTGCTCTATTTAAACACTTTAAACAGTACCATTTTATAACTTGTTTATTTAATCGTGTTTGGTAACATGAGCATGCCATTTTTCCTTAAATGCAACTTCAAAATGACATTTAAAAATGTTTCTGTGTGGCTTAAATGAACAACTTGCTCTTGGGCTGCTGGTTCTGCATGCAGCCTATTATTAATCTGACATTTATGAACATTTCAGTGACATCACAACCTCAGGATCGCATGACCAGATCAGTCCCTATTTCTGGTTCTAAGAATGTTTCTTAACATTTACATTATGTACCAAAAAAGTTAAAAAATGTTATTTTGGAAATTCTAGGAATGTTTAAAGCGTCTCTTTTAGACACTGTATTAACATTTTTGCTTGGTTATGTGAACAATAATCAAAATGTTTAATTCTGTGACGTTTTAAGATGTTCCACTAACAATTAATTCAATAATAACATTTTTGATATACAATATACAACATTAAAAGAATTCTACTAACATACAGCATGAATGTTTGTTTAATAACAAACATTGAGGGAATGTTCACCAACGTTCTGAGAACATTCTCTGCTAGCTGGTGTGTTATTCAAAGACACGTTGTTTTATAGCTTAAATAACGGTTCTGGAAAAGTACTGCGATCTCTGCCATGAAACAAAGGTTGGAGTATAAAAATAAACTCAAAATGACATCAAAGTTCAGGCCGACACTATGCTAATGACACAGCCTACGATTAAACAGTCTCCTTCCTGAAAAACAGCCGTGACACCAGCAGCCGGTGTCAGGAAGCTCTGGAGCAGGTATCCAGTTCAGATTGCACAAGCTCAGCAGGGAGCGAGGCTCCCACATTGACATGAGATGTGCTGATTTCACTCATTATCTGTTATAAAACAGACTCCTGTCGCGGGCCTGTGTGCACATCTGCAGCTCTGCTGTCACAGAGAACCCCCTGACGTGAGCTGTAACGACAGCATTGAAACAACAGGACTTTACATGCACAGTGAAGTCATGTCCAGACTGATACTAATGTCAAAGCGCATTGCATCACTCACTCATCAGCATGTACAGTATTTACAGTACAGCATTACATTTTAGCACATTGTGTGTGAAGCCACCCAGCTAATGATTTTAGGTTCTAAAGACTAGGTTCTAGTCTTTAGTCATTGCATTAAGTTCTTCAAACTTTGTTTAATTCTTTAACACAACCCACTAACAAATTTTTTTTTAACTAAAAATAATGTTTTTGATATATGATATAAAACACAAAAAAATGTTCCACTAACATTACTGCATGAATGCTTTTGATTCATTGAAAGAACATTCAGAGAACAATGTTATGAGAGCGTTCCCTGTAAGCTGGCTTCCCATTCTTGGAATTATGGAACAGAGCCACAGTGATCTTCCCTGCAGAATTCCTATGTGGATGATATTAAAAAGTAAACTTTAAAATTACTGAAAATGATCCATTATCAATTTAATTAACAAAACAATTCCAGGAAGAAGGAAAATAACATTCTACACTAGCATAAATTTTTAAAACCATTCATTCATGTCCTTATTTTACTTCAGTCTCACACACGTCCTCAAAACAACAGCTGTACAACAAATATGACATATTATTCCAGCCGTGATATATCTTCAAGGAAACACCGGGAATTTTCGTGTGCATGCGTCGTGGACGCAGCATGTGTCAGTGACAGAGTGTGTGCGTACATGACGTGGCCCACGGGTGCTTGTGAATGTCAACAACTGCTTTCCTGTATTCTCAAAAGGGTCTGCAGCCTAAACTGCCACAGGCAGGGGAAGAGGGGGGTGTGAGGGGCAGGAAAGATTGAAAGGTTGAGAAATGAAAAGAATACAGATGAGCGGGGAGACGGGAAGAGCGTGCATGTGTCCTTCCGCACGCATCCCCGTGCAGAAACGTAGCTGTCACTGTTAATCTGTGCTCGCGCTGCGGAGAGCCGAGGGTGTCACACGGCAACAAGGACGTGAGTCAATGCCCCCCGTCGCTTACACAAACATCACGCATGCTGCCTTGGAAACCGCACCACAGCCCTCGTGAACAAGGCACATCCTTTGACGCTCGGATGAAACCCGGAATGCTGCAGTGCTACTCGACGGTCCATGAATTCTTAATAGTCACAGAGGGAATTAAATACGAGGACTTCACAGTGAAAACCGACTGTTGTGGAACGTTTTCACATGAAAAGTTTCTATGCATGTCTATCGTTACATTTGTTTACTCAATTTACACAAACCTGTAATCGTAAACATGACGTTTTGGTTCCAACTCACCCTGCACCTAATTTTCTATTAAACCAAACTTTCAGTGGAACTAGCGATGCTAAATAGAAGGAGAAGGTTTAAGGCATATCTAACAACCACAAACTTCAGGGTGGGTTACGCTGGCTTGGGCCAGTAACTCATCACCTAGCAACTACCCAAAATCACCATAGCAACCCCTTGCAATCACCTTAGAAACCATCAGGAAATCCCTAGCAATAGGTTACAACCAGACTGAACACCATGGCAACTTCCTGTAAGACTCTGTCATGCACTAATGAACGTTTTTACAAAACTATGCATATACATGAAACTATATCTGACAAAGCCTGTATGTACAACTTACACACATACTTACATTTGCACACACAAATGCATCATTTTTTACAGAATGTGGCCCTATTTTTAATATCCTCATAATGTAGAACGATGATAAATCTCTTTTTTAAAGAAGATAATTGTCTTGCTGGCAAAAAGCGCAAAACAAAATCGCACACTTCATTACGAAACAGCTAGACACCAGCAGGCAACACAATTAACACACAAAAACAAAACATAACCATTAAAACAGCTTTTTAAAGATTCCTGTGTTGTTTGACCCTGCAGAACAAGCCACTGCTGAGCGTCTAATTAATGAGTTTTACACCATAGGAGGGCAGAAGTCACTTTAAATGAACCGTTTCAGTCTTTTCAGATGGACCACAGCCACTTCACACACTGTAGTTGTTCTACAGACTCTGTAATCATCTTACAGCTGAAATCTGAAGATTAGCACAAGAACATATGCTCTCTCTCCCATTATATTTCTCTGTCTCTTTCTCCTCCTCAGGTAACAATGTTGCGTTGTAAAAACATTTCCTTAATGTTTCCATTAGGTAACAAAAACATTACATTATTTTTTTGAAAGTTCTAGGAACATTTTTATACAATTTTTTTTGTTTATACAAAGGTTTATTCAAACAATTCTATAACATTGAAAATATGCTCTACTTATGTTATTGCAAGAATGTTTTTGAAAACTGAGAGAACATTAGCCACCGTTTTAAGAACGTTCCCTGTTAGATGCGTCTGCACCCATCTTTTGCTATTCCTTCATCTCAGACCCAGTGTTTGTCTTTTTAAAGAGGTGTAAATTGCTCAGAGATCATCTGTTTGGTTAACCAAACTCATAAAACCGTGAATCGTGCCTCACGCTCTCTGTAAAGAGCGACTGCAGTGTCTGTTTACCACCAGCTAATTGTCACCGCCAGAGGTTCACGATCGACTGAAAAACACACAGCAGTAAATGTACGGCCCATTTTACAGGCTTATCTGCGGCGGTCATTTGTGGCTTATCTTAAGGCTTTTAAATCCACACTGGGGGGGACTAATGATGGGGAAGGACAAGCAGAAGATGTCTCCAGACAGCCCTCTGGAGAGACCATCTGTGAAACGCTGACGCCTCGTTTCCAAGGACTGAATGAAGAAGATCTTTAGAATGGAGCAGTACTGCACCGCCTACTACATACGTCTATAGTTCATTTAAAAATAGCATGCAATTACTTTTAAATGATTTTAAAAACAATATTACAAAATTCATATTTTTTAATAATAAATAATGACGTTGAACATTGCACATCAAAAATATATATAAATCATTTTCATTTCACTTGCAACATGCAATGCATTCAGGTTGACTCATTTTGTTAGCATGTGCATTCCCTGGCAATCGAACCCACGACCTTTGTGCTGCTAGCACAATGCGCTACCAGTGAAACTGCAGGAACTTGTATTTTATTTCTTTAAAGCAATTCATTAAAGTGACTGAGGAGTTCTACACATACAGAAAATACTGTGTAGTGTGCACATTATACAGACAGCATAATGCAGTCCTGCAGGAATAGTTTAGCTGCTGCTTGAATTAATTTATTGTGTTCTTTTGTCTTGTCCATCATCAGAAAGAGGAATAACATAAAGCCATAAAGGAATGTGTCATTAATCAGTTCTTTGTGTTACACACTGCCGTGTAACATGAAATCTGGGCTTATAAAGCACTATAACATCGCTTTGTTTGCTTGTCTGAAAGCACAAACTGACTTGAATGTTTTACATGTATAACGTTGTTTGGGCGTTTTGTGCTACATGTGATAAACTGTCTGAACGCGCCCTGTGAAAAAATGCAGGTACGGCCAAAGTCCGGTCAGACGTGCAAAAATGTGTTTTCGTTCACATCTGCAGTGAAAATAAAACGTTTAAAACATTCAAAATAATCTTGTGAACTTCAAAGGACCAAAACATCAGTCATGTGTTTGTCTTTAAACTGATCTGCTTACCCAGCTAACAGGGAACGTTCTCAGAACGCTGGCTAACTTTCCCAATAGTTCTTTTAATGTTATCAAAACATTCTTGCAGTATATGTTAAACACTGTTCTTTATATGTTGTGCTTAATAGTGGAATGTTTTAAAAACATTACAGAATTAAGTTTAAATAATGTTATTAAAACCAAGCAATATCATTAACACAATGTCTAAAACTACTTTCTCAACGTTCCCTCAACGTTTGGTTACTTATTGAAAACGTATTGAGCAACGTTTTGGTTACTTATTGAAAACGTTAGAGAAACGTCCTTAGAACCTACAATTGTTAGCTGGGTAGATTTCTTTTAAACATACAGAACATCTCGTCACCATTAAAAGTCAACAGAGGGCTCTTAAGGTCTCCCAGATTGCTGCAGTCGAGACTCGGTTGGATTCAAAAATAGAGCAGAGAATAAACGGGTGGCAGAGAAACGCATGGGGGAGATAGACTGCATACCAAGGTATTGATAAGAATGTATCCTAGCAACAAGCCCCAGTGTTTGACTATGGGGCCTGACACTGCTTTAGTGATTACACCTCCAGCTTTTGCCAAATGAGCCTTTTCTTTCTCTTTAGTTCTTTGAATCGCTCTCTTCTATTCACTCGCAGTCTTTCACACACATAGCTAGCAGGCACACTCTCACACACACACACACACACACGAACTGCGGTGCAACTTGTATTAGAAGATAAACAGCATCATTCCAACACATTATTATTTTAATACCGCAGAAATTACAGCATGCAATTGTAATCTCAGCACTGTTCATGATTTATATACAGTATGCATGACTCATTGTTTGACTGCACTTCATCTCGTCTCGAATAATCACATGATTGTTGGGCAAACGGTTCACACCCAATACTTAAGGAGGTATTTTATGAAACAGTAATACAAAGTACACTTTAAACAGCAGCTGATATGAATCGTTCTGTATGCCTGAGCATTTCACGAACGGTAAGTGGTGTTTCAAGTGGTGTTTCACACCTTTCTCTGAATTCTGAACATGGATAATAGAGAGATGATTATGTCTAATGTATGTCTATAGGTGTGTAACGTTTTGGCTAACAGCTACCCTTTGGATAACATTCTCTAAAAGTTCTCTCAAAGTTATAAAAAAAACCCTTCTTGCAGTAACATTATACATAAAAGAAGCATCTAGAACTTTAAAATAACATTTTGACAGTTTTGCTACTCAGTTCAAATGGGAAACATTCTTACAAGCTAAAATTGGAAGCTGATGCACTAGTTGCGTGTACCTGCTGTTAAAGCAAACTGTGATGAAACGTTTTCTTATTGTACAAATTCATTTGAGACATGGTGGTATAATAGTTTCATTTTCCTGTGAGATCAGATTGCTACAGCCATGACACACTGTTCACCAAAGAACATCTCACCAATGTTTGTGTACTGTATACCAAGAACGACAACAAAAACTGGTACAAACAAAGACAGGAATGGCTTAGGGGCCGCATGCATGTGCTAGTTTTCTTTCCTACAAAGTGTGAAATATCCCCATTACAGCTATGATCTGTAATTCAAACTGTCATGTGAGAAATCTCAGTTGCTCTTGCCTAAAGATGAATCCTTCTGAACACCAACTCATTCATGAACTTCAGTCAAACTTCTATGTTTTTTCTATGTTTTTCTATGAAAATCTATGTTTTTTATTAGGGTTCCTTTGGGACAGGTGTGCTGATTTATAATTACACTTAATCAATAAATATTGTAAGACCAACCTGACAGTTTAAGGGCACCAAACACTTAACAACAGTCCATTATCAAGCTAAAATTATTGATTGGTGGCGCTATTCATAACAAGCATCAGTTTTACTATTGCCAACATCTACCAAACCATATTTAACTTTGAAGTTTTAAAGAACACCCTAGAAACCATCTGAGTCACCATAGCAACCACAACAACAGCTATTAAGATGTAGCTGTGTGGTTCATTAGATGTATTCTAAGCATAAAATGTGATTTGCTTCACTAATATGGCCTAACTTCATGTCTGCACAGGCTCATCTTCAGCCAAGAACAGCAGGAACGATAACAGCGTTTCTTAGGTTTCCATGAAGATAATGGAGACAACGGGTTAGAAGATGCAGATAAACTACATCATGTAATGTTACATCAGACAGGCCTGAGAAATAGTTTAGTTGCTGGAGAGAATGAGACAGGAAGTGAGAAACAGGAAACAGAGCTGCTCATAGCTGAGTGATGTTGTGGCTCTGTTCACTCGCTGGACTTTAAAGGACTCTTGGCCCTTTGTGCTCTGAACAATACCGCTGGACAGATGGCTCGGTGGACCCCGGCACACAGCCTCACACCCCTCCAGACAGTAGCGGGGGTCCGACGGTTCTACATCCCCCAACATCTGGAGTATATCAACAACACACACAACAGATAAAACTAAGAAAGCGCTCTGACCTGGTATCTAACTCCATTCTGTCTTTTTCAACATATCTGTTATGGTCCAAACATCAAACTGTAAAAACAGAATCTGACATTCAAGCAAAGATTTAAAGACTCATAGCTTGTTTCCACACTCATCTTTTCTTTGGTGTTGGCTTTAATATAAATTAACAAAGCATTTCTCACAATTATGATGATAATAAGCTTCAAAATAAATAGGTACAACAAGCTGAAACAACACACAACAATGGAGTGATTTTTGATTCGATTCTAAAACTCAATTTGAAACTAAAAATGGACCCAATGAAGTAAATTATACATGGGTTTTCTTGGCAAGCAGAACTACAACTAGAACTTGATTATTTAATGTTGGGTTTTCATCATGGCTCCAGTAACGCTGAGATCATAGAATCTATTGCCAAGAAATGCATTTATATAATATAAAGTGTTCTTCTAATGCAATGCAAGTCACTTTGCATGAAAGCATCCGCCAAATATACAAATGCAAATGAAATGTAAACGCAGATGCAATGTGTGTGCGCATGCTAGAAAACAACTGTGCGTCAGTCACTGAAATTGGAAAACCATTATCCAAAGAAAAAGAATTGGGCAGTAAAGGACTCATCCGACCAGAATCATTCATGCTTGGCTGGTTTTCTCCAGAGTTAACATGCCAAGACAAGGAAACTGAGTCAACAAGATCAAGTCAACAGGGCTGAAATCTGAGCTTACACTTGACATCAATGGCAATTTCACAGTCCAGCCCAGCTAACAGGGTACGTTCTCAGAACATTGGCTTATGTTCTTTAAAGGTTCTCTCAGATATAAAAAAAGTTATTGCAGTAACAGCAGTTCATTGTTTTTCTTGTATATAATGTTGTTCTAAAGTTTTGCACAAACGTTACAGAATTTTAAAATGTTTGATAAACATTCTTGCAACCACAAAATACCAACAAAACAACATAAAAATAATTATTTGCTGGCTCTTATGACAATTTGTTTGTTAGGTTTCTCATTTGTTATTCACTTTGAATAAAAATGTCTTCTAAATAAACAAATACAACATCAAAGTAAGTCTTACAGACACTGTATCTCTTTAAATATATTAAATATGAGAAAATTGCTCTAAATGCCACTTACTGACTGCATTCCCCTTCTGTGGCCCAGAAATCCAAACACCCGTCACCCCGGATGCCCTCGGCTCTCCTGACCTGTTATCTCTGAATAAAAACAGTGTTGCCCCCTCCCTGGGATCAATCAACCAGCTAATAATCAGTGTTGCTATGCCATTCCACAACCAACCCCCTAGCTGTGAGCAAACCCACCCGCCCCGTGACCCCTTTTCCACCCGCTGCCTTCATATTTTCCACAGGGTTTAAAAAGAAAAGACAGGAAAGAGATGGAGGGGCCGAGCATACAGTGAAAAATACAAACAGAGATACAAAATTAAAAGACAAGGAACAGGTAGAAAACCAACGACTGAAACGCCTCAGGAAATATTAGTTTTTCACATGGCTGGTTAATTAAATCTGGACAGATCTTGTGCCCCAGTGGGCAGAACTCACAGGCTTGTGTGGGCATGTGTAAATGTATGCATTCAGTGATCATTTCATTACCTCACATCTGTTCAGTAGTCCGACAAGATTAACCAGTTCACCGACACCAGCTGATGGCATTACTTGTTTCTGTGCAACTAAAATATAGCAGAAGTTGAACAGTTGAACCCTGACCCCTGTCCATCACCAGTAACAATGTGAAACTTCCACTATTGTTATCAAGGAATGTAGAAACTCCAGACTGACGACTTTTTAGAAATACACCGGTGGGGTGGAAAGAAATCTTGGACCAGAAAACTTATTTGGGCCATTTAATCTCAATAATGCCATGCTGTAATAACATCCTGTTAGATTTGTGATAGCTAAACATTCAAAATCATTCAGACCAAACATTCGGAAACCAACAAGAAACACTGAGGAATTGGTTCACCCATTTTAGCTATAAATTAGCTATAATGAAACCATTGATGTTCTTTAACACAAGATGTTCTGGGACACAAACGGTGTTATTTTGCATATAGTGCACTTTCACATGTTATCATCACACGTTATTGTGTGTTTAGATGCTCAGAGCAAAGTTTGACGTCAGTGACATTAAAGACTATTAGACTATATAATAGGCTATTCAATAAACCAGTGAACAACACAATGCGCTCTACATTTCCTTTCAACAAACTCTTATGAGCCAAATGCTTCTTAAATAACTATTTCAAACTCAATTCTTCTTTAATCTTTAACCCAGCTAACAATTTATGTGGCAAGAACATTTAAATGCTTTCCAAACATCATCATAACACTGCAACAGCCCAGCTAACATCGAACGTTCTCAGAACATTTGCTGACAAGTTTTAAACGTTCTCTCAACGATCTCAAAAACATTCTTGCATTTTTGTTTTTAACAATATAAATTAAAAATATTATTCTTGTTAATGGAACGTTTTGACATAAAAAACATTTAAAAACGGAAGTAAAAACTTCTATAAATTTAATTTAACATTTTTGTTACTTGATAGAAATGATTGGGAAACATTCTTACAACCTACAGTTGTTAGCTGGGACTGAGCTATAAATGCACAGAGCGATCAAATAACATCACAGCAGGAACCCCAAAAATGTACACAAAACAATGTGACCCACTTACTGTAAGACCACCTAACCAGAACTCACATTTACCCAATTTTGTTTTCATTTAAAAAAGGCAATTTACTAATAAAAAACAGTTAGTTTAAGCTGGTCTAGCTAGTTTAGCTTGATCAGCTGTGCAGTTAGATGGACAAAAAACCCAGCTTAAATCCAGACCAGTCCAGACCAACAGAAGAAACCAGTTTGGGCTGCTGTAAGATGTTTTTAATTAGCACAGCGCTATTCACAAAATTTTAGCACATCACTAAACACCATCTCCCTCTCATCTCCAAACGCTCACTAACTTATGAGTTCTTGGTCCCGGGAGGCCATTTTGTTAATGTCAGAGGATTGAAGTGGGACAGCCCAATTACAAGCCCATTTAAATCCTGCTCTGACAAAACCGCCTCTCAGGGTCTCACATGCTTTGTGAGATTATTATTTTCTTTATGAGGCAAAGACTAGCAGCAGGGAACAAGCAATAACATGGTAAACACTAGATTCAGCACAACCAGAGACCCCCTCCTACACGTCTGAGCGGCCTGCGCTCTCCGGCGTTGTTTGTTTTTAAAGAACAATGCTTCGCTCCGACAGCTCAAGACGGTCCAGACAGGACACGCTCGCACCGTCGCTCAACTTACGGCCCAAACGCTTTCTGATGCGTCACGCTTTGATCTTTGCTACTTGGTTACCATGTGAAAGCATGACTAAACAAGTATTGTCATGGGAATTAGAGGTGCATTATCCTATATTTGGCACGCTAAAGATATTCCCAGGAGAACAATTCCATTACTTCTATCTCACAGACTAATCAGTCTAACAAGACACGCCGCCAGGAGCTATTAGTTTTGTTTTTAGTTTTATATTTGTATTTAGCACTTACATTTTTATGCATTTTTGAGTTTAAGTTCACTTGCTATTTTCAGTTAATGATTTTAGCGCCTCAGTTTGAACTTACTTAACAGTACATTTCTAATTTTCTCTTAATTTAAGCTTTTCAAATAACACCTATCCCAATATTTTGCATGAATATTTTAAAGGTTCCTACATTTGTAATTCTACCTAATGAATAAACGTAAATGTAACCGTGAGCCATATACCCAACCAACTGAATTTGAGTCCATTGTACTGAGTGCTTTGGGAAAAAACGTTCCTTTGGCAACAGATCTCTTTCAGAGCGGCTGACCTCAACACTGAAAGCTTCTCTCGTAAACGTGGATCTACTTTATGACAACCAGACATCTGCACCTTTGAGTGGTGCAGCGGGGCTCTAAAGACCTGATGGATGGTTTTCAATGGGGCAACTGTAGGCCTTTTCACTCCAGTCGTGGGAAGAGGCAGAGTGGCGTTATCTGAACTCTGTAACTGAATCTCGACCCCAGCCAATAAACCTGCAGTCCACTGGTGACTGACTGGGGGGCCTTTTTAAAATAAGACAGAAGCACTTTCACCCCTCTCTGGGGTACATGCACAGCCTCAAAGCCACCTTCACAGAGCTGAACAATGAATTGGTGCAAAACTAAATAAATGACAATGATATGAATTAATTTAGGAAAACAAAATATTGAGCTACTTGGTTCTTAATAAACATCAATATATGATGTTCATAACTGCTTTATAAAAAGCCGTATACAACTAAACATAATTTAACTTAACATTTCTTGTGTTTCACTGCAGGTTACATTATACCATGTCTATGTAAAACTCTAATGCAACGTTTTTTTATGCATGAACTCTCAGATGCCAACATCCGACACCACAGAAAAATAAATCTCAATATATGACACAATTAAACTAAACAAACCAGACGATTGTATCTACACAACCTGTGCTTCATACCGTACACGTGACAGGGCTGACAGGTTATGATGGGAGAAAGGTTGGGGTGGGGCTGTGGTTTGGCAGTCGCACTAATAATAACTGAAGAGAGATAAATGTGATCAGATGCAGCTAATGTTCATTAGCCAACAATGAGCAAACACTGCTTTCAGTTTAATAAAATGTCAAAGTCTACGACCCTAGGACAGTGACACATCTGACCGAATTGTGATGAAATAAAACTCAAAATAATCACATCACAAACACATCATAGTTTAACATGTGATGCAACCGACTTTAGTGTTCGGAAGTAAGTCTAACTAACATGGAAAAATGAAGGGTGTGGCTTGTTTTTTCAAAAATTCATTGGATCTACAAAAACAGGCATTACATATATATTTACTTAGATATTTACGATATTTACCTCTGCATATTACAAAGTTACACCTCAGATTTTTCAGCATGAACTTACAAGCAAGTTAGGCACAACGGTTAACATTCATAACAATATGAATTAAAATAAATGTAAGAATGAAAACAGTAGCGCACGCTATGCTTCATAGCAAACAAATGTAAATACTGTATTTAAATGGCTCAGATAATAAGTATCGGTGTGCGGTAACCACAAGTAAACACACACGAGGAACACGACATCAACACACCTTTTTTTAGACATACACAAGCCCACACATGGGTCATAAGTTAAAGCCACTATAAAGACAAAAAATAAGCACAGAAACGAGAGACCACATCTTACAAAATCAAATATCGGTCATCAAAAAAGCAATGTCTGCTTACTGTAATATTAGAAGCAATATGTCTGCAGTTCTACACAACGCTGATACAATAACTAATCTGATTTATGTATGATCCATGTTTATTTCCCTGTGCTTGAGTTTCTGAACCACTGCTGTCTGCAAGAATGAAATATCTGCTCTCTAAATGAAGTGTTTGATGGCCTGTTGACAGACTTTATAGTGTTTACCAAAGCAGCAGGGCAAGAGCATTACTACTCCATTAGATCTGACTTCACAGGCTGTTGTGGTTAGTGTACTAGCATCTGTTAACTAGGCTGTTAGTCTTCACTGAGAGCTAATACCATCACACAAGCACAAGTAAAGCTAACAACAACTTCTTGCATGATCTGTATCTCCCTGAAGACCAATTCTGACTGACTGCAACCCTGCAAACGTTTTCATTAAAGGTATCAGACACAAAAACACTTAGAAATAACTTTTAAATATATTAATAAGACTATTTTATGTTGTTATTATTGTTTTGAAATTGAGGAACATGCTTCATGGTTCTCAAGGACTTACCATTGAGTCCGTTTGGTACGGTTCTGTGGAGATGGTTGGTGGACAGATCATCCATAGATCTTCTCATAGACACGGTCTTGACTTCTGAAGGCTTGTGCATATGACTGTGATGGTGATCCGGACTCCCAGCACTACCCGTGCTAGACGTACTGCTTCCATCTCCAACGTCTCTCACGGTACCAGAACCACCGTTCAGATTGGTCAAACTGGACTGGCTGTCTATAGAGCTCCTGGATCCAGCCCCGTTCCTCTCATCGTCCAACATAACGATGATCTCCTTCAACTCCACGTTTTCTCTCATGAGAGTCTCCTGGCTGCTCTCTAGGTCTGTCAGTTTCTGCTGGAACATGCCGACCTCCTTCCACACAACACTGGCGGTGTACCTGCCGAACCTCTGCCATTCCCGAGAAAGCTTTTTCCCTTTCTGCCGATCATCGTCCAGAAAGCAGCACAGTTCTCTGAGCTCCTGGTTGTCCTCCTGCAGTTTCTGGTTGACCTCCTTCAAGCTCCGTATTTCGTGGAGATGCACTTGTAACCTCCGGTTGACGTCCTTCATCATGTTCCCATGTTCTACCATCAAGTTAATCTTCTCGTTATCCACTTTTCGGAGTCTCTTAACCAGCTCCTCTTTACTACATCTGAGGAGCTCATCATCCGAGATCTTACTTAAATCATCTCTTGGGACGTCTATAGTGTTTTTGGCCATATTCCTGTCGTTTAAAGTCAACTAACGGCGGCGACCTGGTAACGATTCGTTAATCATTCCTGGATGGAAACGTTAGAAGAAACGTGAATGAATCCAGATCTTCGAAAGATGATCCGCAATACGCTTCATAAAACTCATGGATCTGAGGCAGGTGTTGACATATACGATGCCGTTCCGGATCGTTCGCCCTGTAAACTTCTTTTCTAGCGTTATTTCATGTTTATTTGACCGAGAATCGCGGCTTTCTGGACCTGCGAACGCGTCGCCGGACGCATCATGAATGAAGTGGAAACGCGTCCAGCGGTCTGAGCGGTTCGGCGTTCAGTGACGTCACTAAGCGTTCGGTGACGTCGACGCGGTCGGACGCTCAGAACGCGACGCGTTCGCTGCAATCTGCGGTCATTTCCAAGCGCTTCCGCAGAACATGCGTATAAATACATACTTTTCGTTTATTGCGGCGTTTTTCGTTTCAATAGAGGTGCTAGATGGGAAATGTGGAATCGATTACATAAAATCTCAACGCGGGAATCAAAAACGAAGCAAAATTAGTTTGGCGCTCAACTCAAACGCTTCTGATTGGTCCAATTAGTTCATCGCGGAGAAAACTAACAAACAACAACGACGTTCCTTCCAGCACCGTCAGCGAATTTCTACACCTGAATAATAACTACTAAACTTAAAAAGCCTTTACATTTTAAGAGCTAAAATGTGTGACTATTATTTAGATCTACCGTACTATTTATAGACAACAGTCTTTTGGGGTCAGTGGTGTGATCACGTCACCATCTAGTGGTTAAATGACGTAGCGTCGCTTGTGTCACTTGGACGGTGTTCAATTCCGTCCAAAAAGCTGGAATCTGAGACCTGCTGAGAAAGTGACAAACAAATGCATTAATATTAGAATTGATCCTGGTCATATATGCATATTAAGAGCCATAAC
>JBAJNP010006622.1:0-25036 GCA_036877545.1 Yasuhikotakia modesta | reverse complement strand
GAAAATTGAGGGTTCAAGCCAGGACAATCCCTCAAATAGATCGGTTCCTAGAATACTGATGGCATGAGATTATGAGAAGCAACTACTTGCGATATGTAGAAGGTTTCTGGTGTGGCTCAGAAACATCTCACACACCGTGTACAACATCATCAGTGTGTAGAATATTCCAAGAACGTTCAAGGAACCTTAAATGTGTGATATTGCAATTCATCCAAGCCATGCACCATAGATGTGAAATGTTTTTTTAATGTTCATTTTACATAGCATTGCTTATAAACACATCCATATGTTCCCACTGCCAGATAGGTTAACAAGGATTTAAAAATAGACTTCTTCCTCTAATTGACTCGGCATTAGACCTGCTGCACATACCACATAATCTGATCTGCTGCGATACTCCAGTATGACTAAACTTTGACAACAAGCCATCAGTCTATATACGGCTCAAAGCATCAGACATTTATTAATTGAAAAATCCGCTGTTCCTCCGGCATGACGTTTGATATTTTGATTAGCTGATGCAGGCCTTTCACAGCATGATTAGCCCTGGGAAATACAATGTTTTGCTAATGTTCAGCCCTGCTTTTAATCCTGGGATATAAACCCAAGATCAGAGCAGGGTTTGTTTTGCCAAAGGTAAACAGAGAATTTGTGACCTGGGAACGGATTAGAAAACGGAACAACGTAATCCAGCCTTGCATTGTCACAAATTACTCTGGGTTAACAAATTTTAGGTTTATCTGGTTACCAAGTGTGCAGTGCAGGTTTAAATACATTTTACATTTAATCACTTGTAAGACACTTTTATCCAAAGAAGCTTACAGTGAATTCAAGGTACACATTTTTATCAGTACACGTTTTCCCCGGGATCGAACTCACAACCTTTGCGCTGCTAACGCAACGCTCTACCAGCTGTGCTACAGGAGCAATAGTTGATCATTTTTTGTGTGTTATTTGTGACTTGTTCCTTTTTTTTAAATAACTAATTTTACAAAGATTCTGTCACCAGAATTCAGTTTGCAGCTGTTTTACTATAAAGTGATGGGGAACTGAAATAAACACTTTAAACAAATTTGCATCCAAAAGTGACATTTTCCTTTTAGGTGAAATGAAAAAAAAGCAACTAATAGCCTTTTAAGATTATAAAAGCAGTAAGTTGCACACAAACAAACGTTTTACCATAATTAAACAGAATTATGAGTAAAGACAACAATGTTTAAAAGCGTTATACGTTATGTTATTTATAGACTGTTTGAGGTCGCCATGTAATGCAGCACCTTGGTTTATTTATACACAATGTGCACTCACAGGCATATTTGGTTTGTTTCACTTGTGAGAACCGTCATTTTGTGATGCGCTTGTAATATTGCTTCAAAATTTCTTAAAACGCTAACTATGCAACAATGGTCCATTTTTACAATCTCCAATGCATGTTTTGGGCTCAGTGTTAACTTTCTAGGAAACCTGAAATGTTTTAGCCCAGATGAATCCAGTTATTTCCAAGAATAAGCTGTTCCCGGTGCCACCGTGTGGGAAGTCGAAAGCAAACAAGCTCATTGCCCTGCATGCAAATGGTTTACCGGACGGACACAATTGAACTCTCTGTGGTGAAATTGCATGAACGAGGAAATAAGCAACAAGCGTTTGGCACATTAGGGAGATAAGCGCGGCTAGCCGGCCGCAGCTCAGGGACCGTCTCAAAGTGTTCTATGCTATTTTTAAAGTATGATCCTACGCAGTGTGACCACCCAGTTAACAGGAAACGTTCTCAGAACATTGGCTAATGTTCTCTCAAGGTTTTCTTACAAGCGTTCTTGCGGTAACATTAGTATGTTAGTATTGGTATAACATATTATATAACATAATATATGCATGTAGAATATGTATATGCATAAACATTTATATATGTGTGTGTGTGTGTGTATATATGCATGTGATGGACTTTCATGTTTATATGCATAAGTCTATCGTTAACAAGGACTTTTGAACATTCCTAGAACTACAATATTTGTGTAACTTAATAGAAATGTTCCTGCAACCTAAAATTATTGTTAGCATACGTCACAGATGGAATCAGAAGGCCGGAAAAACCTTCTGTATGTATGATTAGATTACCGGCGCTGGTCCAACAGCAGACTGAGGTAAAATGTCAGGGTGCCACACAGCCGTGAGTCTCACCTCTTTCCAGAGGCCGTGTTCTGATTAAATTAGCCTAATGTGGGAAGTTGCTAATCCAAGCCAACCCAGGATTAAACCGGCAGGACATTGAACAGCACACAGGTGTGGGTGTTTGAATGTAGGCTGATGTGTGGGTGGAGGACAATGAGAGAACAAATAAACCTTCTACAGTTTAAGGCTGGTAATGATTCTTGTGAAATTTATGTTCTGTCTTACTTCAGAATACAGAATAATATGAAAGGAAATAGGGCTGAGAACAAAAATACACTTTATTTGCTTCTCAAATGCTGTTTAATAATACCAGGCTAACAGTTTTAGGTTGCAAGAATGTTTTCATTAAGTAACACAAATGTTGTTTTGAAAGTTTTGAAAGTGGAACATTTAAAATGTCAAGCTAGTTTGCTTGGTTATCCAAAAAAAATGTTATGCCAACATTTTTAATGTTCCTCTAATCACCTCATTTCTGATATATGTGATATATACAATGTTTAAAAACATTATACTAATGTTGCTGCAGGTATTTTTGATAACGTTAAGAAAATGTTAACCAACCTTCTGAAAATGTTTTCTGATGGCAGGGACAGGGCTATAAAAATAAATGTGGAAAGCATAACTCAGATAATTGATTGGGTGTTTTAGTAAGTAAAGGCTCAATGTGTTCTCTGGTAAATCTCATCACTTTCCAAGAGAAACATATGAGATATTTGTAGCTCAACTGGTTGAGCATTGCGTTAGCAGCACAAAGGTTGTGAGTTTGATCCTAGGAAGCAATCCTTTTGGATTAAAGTATCTGCCAAATGAATAAATGTAAATGTAGTTGAGCCATATATATAATATAATATAATATATATATATATAAAATGAGTTTCCAGGGCTGAGTTCAGTTTAAAGGGCGGCTCTCAGTTTCCATACAGAAGTGCTGATTGAAACTGTTTCAGTTATAATGGTGTGGACAGTCTCTGCATGTGGCTTCTTATGCAATATGCCCACAAAGCTACTTAGGCTTATAACAAAAGATGCAATATTGTGATATTATCCAACATACTTTTAGGATTTAGTTGCGTTGTGTTTAACTGTTGAGCGCCCGCATCACTTTTTCATCAACGTCTTAAGCTATATCATAATGTGAATTATATGTCTTTGATACATATCAAATGTAAACAAACATTTTTTGGCTGGTATCTTGCCATCTTTCTCGCTAAATACGAAATTCATTTGAGTTTTTCTTTTTCAGCCAACACACTTAAAAAAACAAGCTTTACACAAAATCTTCAAACCTGATTTGTTTAAAACCCACAACCCAATGAAGATCCGTCTCTACGGCTTTATGTAAAAGTGCAACTCTTTGATTGTGAATATGGCTCTTGTGAAATTCCTGTATTCCCACACCACTTCCTGTTGACAGACCTGTGCACCACGGCCCTGCGTACTGACACAGGTGTGTCCCCTTCTTTTCCAACAAAAGAATCGGGGTAAACAACTATTGTAATAGACTGGCGGATACATGGACTGTTGAAGATTTCTCGAACCCAGAAGTGGGATTGGGAGTGACTTGGGTGTTTAGGAATGCTGCACACCCACACGCGTCCAAACGCCCACATATGTCCCACACGTGTCACGTGTTTGAATGCACATACAGACACATTATTTATGACGCTTCAAATTCTTGCCACTCGCCCATTTTTTGAAGAGTTGTGGCATGAGTAAATTTAATTGATGATTCATTCGTTGCTGTTTAATTATGGCAAAATCCTCTTCGGATGATTTCTCCTTAGGGTGGGAATGTTGTTGATCTTAAACCGGAAAACTGTACAAAGACTGAATTGTGAGTCAGGTGTACAGCTCAACCTTCCAGCAACACGGCGAGGAAAGGTGTGAAATGGATTACATCAAACGAACAGATTTTCTGCCCTGAACTGTAATTCATCAGTACTGTGTGTATGTAAAGCAGGAAATATATGGATATATGGTTTATGTGTGGATTTAATAATTCTGTGTTTCATTATTGTACAAATCCAATACAGGAAATGATTTTTGACAACTAAACACCCTGGGAAATATTCCCAAAAAACCCATCAAGAGTAACAGTATTGTAGTATCAGTATTTAGCTATTAAAAGCATGACATGTATTGTGTGACGTTAGTTTTGCTCTAGGGGAGAGTTTAGCAACTTTTTTTCGTTTTACAAAATGCACAATTGACTTGCTTTGTTTTTAACTCTCTATACCTGTAAAACTTGAACCCGATGCGACGTTTTCCCTGATATCCGCCACAAACTTCCTGAGACTCAAATTCCCCGTAAGTTGTTGTTTATCTCAGACTTTCTCGTATCCAAGCGACGTGTTTTCCTGGACCGGTTGCCCAGTTACCTACCGACGTCGTCACCGCGTGACCACGCCCGTGACCACGCCTCCCGCCGTGACGCTGTGCTCCGCGTTCCGGGTGGTTAAGGTGGTTCCATTTGGGGACGTTTAACGCGTTGATATTTGCTTAGCCCATCACGCGCCACCTTATTCATTATTTATTAATTTTAGTACAGAGGAAATAACATAATATTCTGTTGAACAAACTAAAAATAAACGACCAAAAAACAACATTTAAAGCAAAGGCTTGTAAATGCACCTTAAATGACATGCTGACTTCGCAGGACGCGCAGACTCCGCCCATCATATGAGCGGCTTTGTGAAGCGCAGTCCGGCTTATGAACGCGATCACTGTTTAGTTTCGCGTTACCGGAGCGGATCCGACGTGGGATTTAAACCGGTGTCCGCACGGGATATCTGATCCATCGGAGCCACTTTGTGGAAATTTGGGACGTTGTTTGAGGACAAACAAAAACTATATTAATAATTTCAACTATACATGCCAAAGCTAGGAAACCTTGTGGAGGAATCGGAAACGTTGTCGCGAAACTTTGAGGTTTTCGCCACAATTATTGGTAAGTGAAGATGTCATGATGTATTTTATTAAAAATGCCCGATGTCAGGCTTTATAAGTCCCATTCCCATCTGATCTGACGTTTCATATTGGCGTTACATAATGTTTTAATTTAAATAGTTGAATGTAATGCAATCTAAACGTTTTAAAACATAAAAACGATGTATATAGTATAAACCCGCTGCATTGCACCGATCTGTCTGGTTTTACTGCTGAGCGTTTGTTGTCTGACTTTTTGTATAACTTTGAATAATGTGAATATGGTTGCCCACGTTGACCAAATCATATCTTAAAACAAGGTTCCGCTTTAAACCTTATTTAAAATAAATTGTCACATACATGCCGCGTTGAATTGTGTACTTAAGCTTTAAAAAAAAAACAGTGGGTGTTATACCGCGTTTCGCCGCTGGTGGGCGCTCCGGTACTTAGTCGGTTTCCTAGATGAATCGCACAGAAAATATACGCAACGTTTGTACGTTTCGTGCATTACAAACCCGCTTCCCGACTCGTTTTAACGCGTGATCGGCATTTCTGGTTGTTGTTGTAGCGATGAATGCAGATTTTAATGCAGATTTCTCACCTACAGCGCATTTGGCACGAGAGAGCCGTAGTGAGTGACGTAAGCAGCAATTTGTGTATGGCCCCGAGCGACGCTTATTATATTAAACTGTACGACAGGACGCGACGTTTCTTTAAGAGCGTATCATCTTTACGGGGGGGGTATTTGAATAGAGATGATGCTAATCGTAATAGATGCTTTCAAACGTCAGCTACACGCGCACCAACATTAAGGGCGCTTAGTAAATGCGTGCATCAGTGTATGGAAAATAGATATGCATATATATAGATATACCTAAAGAGACATGCGTATATGTTCTTATATATTACTTCTATATACTTTATATGGTTCTACTGTATGATATACTTTACTACTGTATAGATTTGTATATACGTTATATGTATTTTTGTGTCTATATACGTTTATATATGTAGAGATACACGTATGCACGTATATATGTATACGTGTGTGTATACATTATACATATATATACATGTATACAGTACATATATACGTTTCTGTACAGTAGCAGATCTGCTGCGTTTTGGAAACAGGCCAGTCAAAGGTTGCCATTTAAGCATTCAAGGTTATATTGGGCATCGTCGACTGGTGCTGCTCTGACAGTTTACCTCATGAATGGTGCGGAATGGGTACGAGTGGGCCGGAACTCCAGTGTTTCTAAGGCGCTTTAAACCTCACCCACTCACATTGGATCCGTCCTCAATGAGGAACGGGATGTGGGGGAGAGATGGGGCGGAGCTTACGCTCCACGTGGTGATCGGGCCGTCCTCCCATTGGCTACGCCCGCTGACGTAATGGCATGCTCCTCCTCTGGTTGGTTGGTCGGTGCGGCAGACGCGTTGTGGGCGTGATCATAGCGCTGTGAGATACGGCGACTCGGTGCTCCGCGTTATACGCGTTTCACGGGAGTTTCTCGGCGCGTTGAAAGCGACGCGGAGTCGGCTGCGTTTCTCGACCGCTCAGCCACAAAGGAAAAGGGCGTTTACAGACTATGCGTGTTAATGCACCATCGGAAAAGCAGCTTTAAACCGCTGCGTTGTATGTAGAAAGATCCGGTCCGCTTGCGCAACAGCCCAGAATAAAACGCTCGCAGAGGAGCCCGTGTGTTGTTACATCGGAGGATCGCACCCAACGGGAATAATCGCTGGGAATACCTTCCAAGAGGTTTTTGCCATTAACGTAACAGTCGTTAATAAAACGGGACGCCGCGAAAGACCCGAAACCAGCCCGTCCGCATCACCGACTCTGTCCTCCTCTGTAACGCAGGCTATCGAATGGACCCGCACCCGAGCGCCCGGAGCTGCAGCAGTCGCGGAGCTGCGCCGTCCTGCGAGAGCGTCTCCGGCGAGCCCCCCATGAATTTGTACATCCAGTCCACCACCGGTACCCGCTTCGAGCTCTCCCTTCCCGCAGAAGAGACGGTGGAGGGGCTGAAACGAAGACTTTCTCAAAGACTCAAAGTGCCCAAAGAACGACTCGCTCTGCTACACAAAGAAACGTGAGTATGGCTTCGGGTGTATTGCTGATAGATCGCGCTGTTTTGTTTAAACAATGGGGCAAGAATGAGTCGGGGGTGGATTTTGGCAGGGCAGTTACTTGTAAGCTTTATTATAGAGATTTCGACCCCCTGTATTTTAGACACTTGCATCCCGGGTCTCTGGTTCGTGTTGCGTTAAATACAAGTTCATGCTTTGCGTCTGTGATGTGGGGATGTGTGGAAATGAGTTCATATGCATGGATTTTCATGGATACATTTGCATGGATACATATGCATGGATTTGTATGTAATACAGAGTGAACGGTCGCAGCCCATTTACTGATAACCTGCATTGCATCAGTTCGCATGAAACTTGGATATAATATCTTTGCATATGCCTTTGATCCGATATTTGCAAGGCGTATAAGTGCTTAAAGGCCATGAGGTGTATACAACCTATGTTTTGCTTTGCTTTATTTATTTATAGCATGTAAATAACTAGTTATTGTCCTTTTAAACTGTGTCTCCAAATAAAGTCCCAGCAGGACTCAACGCCGGTGTGTTCGAATATTCAAGCTAGATGTTAAAGAAATGAGAGGCGATGTTAGTTTCAGTGCAGTCTGAACATTGCTTAACAATTGCACTTCAGTGCTGCATCTGTGAGGTGAGAGAACGGCTCTTTGTCACTTGCAAATGACCCCTAACAGTTGCATTGTTTGTGCTTTGAATCGGGCTGTTTGAGAAGCCCTCACAAATAATCACCACCAAATTACATCACCTCTTAAAAACCCAGAGAGTCCCTTAATCTCTGTTTGGTTGAGCTGCCTTCAGGCCAAACACTCAGTGCCTTTGTTCAGCAGTAGGTGGTGACTTTTAGCCCCAGTGCATGTGCACTCATTTTTATCAGCAGGATGGATATTTTTAGAGGTTCGTGGGTTAAAAATATATTTAGGCTGCGTGCATTCTCAGCAGATTTATTTATAGAAGTGTTTATTTACAGAACACACAGATTCACGCATGCAGTTTTTGAAATGATTGGTTTGAAATGATCTTTGCTTCCACATTTTGGTCTGTTGTTGGAGTCTTGTGTTGAATTTTATGTGCTCAAGTATTTTTCTAGCTCTTGTCTAGAAAGGGTCACGTTTAGATGTTTAAGACGTGACTATCTTTGCATTTGTGAACGGTTAAATGAGACTCTTATTTGTAACCGTCACACTTGCTTTCACACAATAACCCCCCGTGTTATTTTTACGTTGTGAAACTCAAACGTGTCGTGTTGTGAAAGTCTAACATCCGTCTGTTTCTTTCCGCAGACGTCTGAATTCAGGAAAACTTCAAGATTTGGGAATAACGGATGGGAGCAAATTAACACTGGTTCCGACAGTCGAAGCAGGCCTCATGGTACAGGCAGTATGACCCGTGATACATTTATCCATAGAACTGACACCCGTATGGGATTGCATGAGGCGTTTACATTGTCATGTATCTCTTTCCAGTCCCAAGCATCAAGACCCGAGCAATCCGTAATGCAGGCGTTGGAGAGCTTGACCGAAACTCAGGTAAGCTTTCATTCTAATAAGGTCACCTCAGTGGATGTGGATGTAGAATTACAGTAGTAGCCCATTACATTGGACAGTTGTTCGTACACTTAACCTAATTGCCAGGGCAGCAACGAACACCCGGTTGGATCTTAGAAGATCATTTGTATGTTTCTGAACTCCCTGCTTGGCAAAATGTCGCTCTGACACAAGGGTAATGGGATACAGACGATGCTGTTCCAAGCTTTTAACTTTAAGACCTCCAAACACTTACGGCGCATATTTTAAGAAACATCTTCCAGTTTCCTGGCAACATCTGTGAGTTGAGGTGAGCCCACCTGCTAGCCACTTTCACCGAGACCTTCACCTTGTAGATCCTCTTAAACAACTGTTTTATTTGCCAGGTGAACAGACGAACGATTGTTGCTTTCTAGCGTGTCGTTTCATTAATGGCTAATGGATTTTATCAGGGCCGGCCTCGTGATTAAAGCTGTTTGTTAGTATCAAAGGGCATGTGTTTCACAAACTGCTGTGACTTCTGGGGAGTCTTTTGTACTGTTTATCACATGGTATTGACGCTCGTATCTTGACACTAAAGCGGTTTGTAGCGCCTCTGATTAAGCCCCGCCTCTTTTACACATATTTTGGGAACTCCTGGGTTATTGTGCGAGTGCACGAGTGCGGTGCGGGCGTGCACGTGTACTCTCGTTCGAGAGGAAAGAGCAGATCTTTAATGTCAGGGGGAGGGGTGCACTAGCATTAAGTATGTCTTTTCCAGGCAGTCTCCTGTTTCTATAGAAAAGCTTTTTAGCGTGTTAAAAGCAGCTTGGTTTTTGCTTATGGCCTTTCTCATCACAAAACCTTTTGCAGGGCCGTGCAAATCGTGCTTGTTCTCTGATCTAATGTACTGTTTGTAGGCAGCAAACTGTGTCATCTGGCCTGTTATGAAAGGACTATTTCAGACATGATTTTGGATTGTTTTAAGTCATCTTTTTTTTTTTTGTAGCTTCACGCTCGCAGACGCGAACTGAGTCAGTAATTCTGTCAAACATGAGACGCGTTCCTCTTTCAGAACTGAAATTAGTCAACACAATCGCACATTGATACGTCTTTCAGGCGAGTTTGTGCACAACTGCTGTATTCAGACTGTGCTTGAACAGTCATGCGGTTTGAACAAAGGGGGCGAGGTGAGGCTGACTGTGAGAAGATGAAATCGTTGGACAATCGTATGTGCAACAGAGGCAAGCTATAGAAGTGGAGCTTCTGGATGGCTTCCAGGGAAAGATCTATCCCAGACCTTCTTGCGACCAGACAGGGTTTTACAGAAAGGGAAGGCTGGCAGTTATTGGAATAGTGTTTTTTTTCCCTTGTTACTTCAGACTAACAGTTTCTCGGGTCTATAATTTAAAGCTCTTGTGGTTTCCCATGTCTCTCCATAGTCTCCAGTTTTGCCATTTCTGTCGTAAAAGAGGAAGGAGAAATAGATGACGGCAAGGAGTGGTTCAGAACCGGCTGTTGACTTCGTTCTTGAGTTCTGTTCACTGAAAAAAAAGAAAAGCCCACTTTAGTTGATAGATCAGCTGTCCCATTAAACATTAAAATGCCACTTTTGTATCTGAGCCATGCTTTGTTGCTGGTAACTCTGCCCATCAAGTAGAAATAATGACTACTTCTGGCAAACAGAGTTTGTTAATTAGCAGTTTCTTCGCTCACCCGCCTTCCAAGACAGGTAGATCACTTTCTTTGTCCCCAGGGGATAACAAAGCAGTTTGTTTCTACAAGCACCCTCCTTTCCTCCGGTCTCAGTGCCGTGCACTGGAGATGTGCTTCTGTCATAACTTTCCACCCTCTAGACACCCACCTACCTGCTTTAGAAAGGGTCCGGGTGCCCGTCATTGTGTCTGAAAATGGACAGATGCACATAATAGCATCCGACATTGTAGGGCGAGTCACCTCTAAGTTACCCCCTTTTTGCCATTTACGCCCACCCAGCCCCCCTCCCAGAGGGAAAACGGGGCGGAAAAATCTCAATCTGTTAGAGGCGGGAGATGGCCACAGTAACACCACCTTTTAGGACGTTCTGTTATGATTGGCAATCACAATGTATTGAAAGATTGAAGTGATAAAGTCATGTTAGTTTGTACAATTGATGAGGGGCATGGCGATGCCACATAGTTACATTTTTTGCAAATATTTGAAGTGAAAAACAGGCATTGCGTTGTGTGAACAGCTGGCACATGGAAGGAGAGGTTAGTTTGCGTATCCCTGATCAGTGATAAGAGCCGTGCGTATGCGTGTTTGCGCAGAGCGCTCTCCCGATCCAAGAGGTATGGGGGGTGCAGGGAACTTCTCATCTGTCAATAACCAAACCACTAGCTGTTCTTAATTAGGCCTGAACGCTCCTCTTCTGTACTTGTCTTTTCTGTTTTTAGCATATTTGTTCTTCCTAGACTTTTTGGCATGATGCATAACCTTTGTTCTGTGATTATTTAAAGCTCTAGAGTCATAAATAAAGTCATTATTTAATGCTCTTGAGTCCCTTGATTGTAGATATTTTGAATCATTCCGGTTGCGAGTGTGACACGTCTGTTTCGACTCGGTCTCTCGCCTACCCAGACTAATCTGTTCAGTCATCTGAGGAAAAAGGTGTTGCGCTTTCACAGAGCAGATCTTTTGATGGTCACCCAGATCTCAGAGAACGAGGAAGTGTAGACACGCCAGAAGCCAAAGTCTTAAGTAGTTTGTTTCTTTGTAAACGCTTCAAAAAGATTCAGGCCTGTAGTTCAGGGAGCCAACCGACTTCTGAACTTAGATATAGTATTTTTTATTCGCCAGATCGAATTCAACCTTTACTCACTGAATCTTAACTCCACGCTCATGCCTCACACGGACCTTAAGAAGGTCAAAACCTCCCATGGAATTTGTGAAGATAGCCTTCTCAATAGGGTTTGGATAAAGATGCAAGCCATTGATTATTTTAAAAGGCCTTGTTATTGCCTGCCTACCCCGCATGCCTCTTTGTAAGGCCTGTATTGATGCCCCCCTGGTGTGATCAGAACCCACCGGTCGATGGTAGGGGTTAATAAGCTGGGTTTGAACTTTCCATCTTGGCAGAGGCGTTTGATAGGTGACCAGTTGTTTTTAAGTCATGCGTGGTATCGAAAAAGGCTGTTTTCTGATTTGACCCTCTGCGATGGGTGTAGGCTTCAGGCTGTGGTTGAACATCTCCTGCGCCTGCAAATGAGTTCCTTGAACCGCAGGAACCCCAATAAATAAATCTGTCAGCTATAGAGTTGGGAGAGGAAAGAGCTAAAGGCGAATTCTCGCTGAATATTTCATCAGCATCTGCTGGCATCCCAACACCCCACCCTCTCTCTCTGTACAAGGTTTCTCCCCTGGCCCTCCTCCCCGTCTCCCCTTATCGTTTTTTCCTCTCTCCTTTACCCGCTCCTCACTGCATAGCAACCGCAGCCCACTGCAGAGCAACATGCCTCCCAACAAATCAAAATGGACGAAGTGCAAAGAAATGGTAGCTTGTTCTTTTGCAGGCAAAGTGGTGTTTGTGAACATACAAGTGTGCAGTTATTTTGCATGCTAACTTGTTGCATTTCCTGCATTGATTTGGGAGAGCGCTGATGCACAGAATTGATTTAAGTGTTGGCAGCTGAAATATTATTGGTCATAACTAATTAGCCAAACTATTGCAATCTAGTTACCAACACCCAGGGGGCGGGGTTACTGAGCTCAATAATGGGGGTTTCAGTAATGCAGGTCTAGATTCTTTGTGGGCCGACTCATTGGTAGATTGTGACCTATGGTTTGTCTTTTTCATTTAATGAAGGGGTGGATCTAAGTATGTCTTTCATGGCAGTGTCAAAAATGCTTTGGCTGAAGAACATCCTGCAGTCTATCTTCACACGTTCATTGAAGCCAGTGGTCTTCAGAAAAACAAGCATGTTCTAATGATAATACGCAGTCTCTCTTGAGAACCAGACCTTTGTTTAGGTGTCATAGTCTATGTGTTGTCACTTCAGGCGCCATATGTTATATTCTGTAGGATATCTGAAACACCCGCAGCAGATCTAGCTGTGGTCTGGAAATTCTAGAAGCATCAGTGCTTCCAGAACTTGGATGATTTTCTTCAACCACAAAAAGATCTCAATGGGTGTTGCTGTTTTGAAACATGTTAAGTTCTTACGTTAGTTTTTTGTATGTTTACAAAGCTGACATGTCAACCGATGAAATTTAAATTGCATTTCTTAGAGCTGTGTGATGTTTTATATTTATTAGGTTCCAAACTGTATTATACGCTGTATCAAAAGCTTAAATTTATTTTTTCCTAGTTTGGTTTTGGAGTCATGTTATTATAGTTTAGTTTTGGTTTCACCAAATATGTTAGCTTTAATTATTGACTCCAGCTGACCGCCGCTAAGGGGGAACATCTTTGCGCACCATGTTCTCATTTATCAGAGGCACTTTTACTGGTTTGTGTGGGTACACACACACACTCATTATGTGGGATGAATCTGGACTTCGGCTGGATGATGACTGATCTACAAGGCTAATGTGAGGTCTGGCACACTTAGGTGACAATTCACAGGCTAAAATACATGGAGCGGATTGCAGGTTTTAATTATTAGTGCTTGGGTGTTCATTGTCCTCTCAGAGCCTTGGGTATATGCTAATAGAAACAGAGTAATTATAGGGACCTTTTGTGTGACACAGTTGTGTGGGTAAATTCACAGCAATGTCACCCACCAAACAGCTGTCAGACAGTGAATCAGTGAATTTTACACCTGACCTTTAAATAGGGCTTCCCATCGAGCAAGGGTCTTAAGTTTTTAGATTTTTATATTTGTACACGAAATTTAAGAGGAATTTTTAAATTCCCTTTAAAGATAGAAGGGTCGCAATATCTGACTCTTTGGGTCTGTCAATAAAGTACACGGAGCGGAAAAGGTCATGCTGCCGCTAGAGTAGCTGCTCGATGGAAAAACAGATCAGCAAAAGAGCTGAGTGGGAGAGAGGAAAACGATGGCGGGAAGACCCCAGCGATTCGAAAGGTTAACAACAGGTCAGCCAGCATACGCACGCTTGGATCTGCTGGCCAAGTGTTCATGGTTTGTTTCTTATGGTACATTTGGTTTCTTTCTGTGAAAGCTGTTTGTCTCAGTGACTTTGAGTGATTTAAGAACTCTGCACTGTTATCGTATCATAAAATTGGAAATTAGAACATCTGTGGTTTGTTTTATGGTTCTTGGTTCCTAAAGACAAGGCTGCCCTTTAAAAAAAACTCAGAATATGGCAAATGCAACAAAGCGAGCTTGAGGGTTCAGATCGAACAAGAGGGAGGTTGTTTGTGTTGTTTTGGAGAGCCAAGGCAAGCCAAGCACTCTGCACTTTTTGATATGTTTTTGAGGGGTCAGAGATGCTCAGCACTTGGCTCAGCTTCCTATTCTGGGTACTCCTAAAATGGGCAAGTCTTTCCGGTCCAGCCTTTCAAACAATTATCCATTATGTGACTGCACAGAGAGTGGGTCTGCATCCTGTTTCTATGGCTGATTTTTCAGGCCAGGGGCCAGACAGAAGTTAGTGCTTAGTGGGTGTGCTGAATGCTAGAGTTCAAGAGCGGGAGAGTGTTTTTGTGTGTCTTTGTGTACTTCTGCTTATTCATAAACAGGCATCAACAATGCTTCACTTATTCAGCCATGTTGTCAAATTCCTTTCCAGTTTCAACCACTGCAAGAGAATTACTAAAGCCACCCCCTCTTCATTTTCTGCCCACAGGTCAGCGACTTCCTGTCTGGCCGCTCTCCTTTAACTCTGGCTCTGCGTGTAGGCGATCACATGATGTTTGTTCAACTGCAGTTGGCAGCACAGCACTCGGGCGGCCCGCAGGTGCAGCATCGGCATCTTATATCACGAGGAAGTTCAGAGGGCATGACAGGACATTCACACGGACCTTCTGGTTCTGGACCGGCCAGGGTTTTGCATAACCCTCACCAACACCCACACCCGCATCCACACCCTCATCATCCTAACGCAACACTCCCATCGAACCCAGTGGCCTTCCCACCTTCCCCCTCTATCCCTACGGTTCCTCCCATGTACCCCCCCTCTGCTTCAGGGCATTGTAGCCCTCCTCCCCACCCCTCTCCAGTCCCGGGCAGTTTTCTCCACTCCCAGCAGCCATCTTCGGCCTGCCCCACCTCTTCAAGCAGCCCCAGCCCAACAGCTACCTGCCCAGAGGTAAGCCTTCGTTTTTATTTATGTCTTATCTTGTATTGTCATTTTTGGTAGCTGGACTAAACAAGATGTTGACAAGTTTTATGAAATGACCCAATGTTGTACAATTTTTAAAAGTGTTTTTCTGACATAAAATAAAAAATTTCCTGTTAGAACTTAAACATTGTTGTTACAGATTGTGCTCAGGGTAACATTATTTAGAGAGCTGACAAAATTTTTTACATTGTTGATCACTGGGTAAGAAATACAAACCATGCTAGTGGGTAATCGCTAACATATCTTGTCTTTCACAGGCTAACTGCCCCGCAAAGACGTCCGGCAACTGTAACACTCCTTCACGATCTCGCAAACCAGGTGCTATCATAGAAAGTTTTGTGAACCACGCACCAGGGGTTTTTTCTGGCACATTTTCAGGTGTGTATTTTATTTACTTAGGTAATTTTCTAAATTAAGTGAACATGAGGTTTTCGTTCTGTACTAACGTCTGTATTCATTCTCCTTCCCCAAGGCACTTTGCATCCCAACTGCCAGGATAGCACCGGTCGCCCACGGCGGGACATCGGCACCATTCTTCAAATTTTAAATGATCTCCTGAGTGCCACCCGGCACTACCAGGGCATGCCCCCATCACTCACGCAGCTCCGCTACCAAACTCAGTGCAGCACCCCGAGCTCCCCGGCACCCTCGCCCCCTCCCTCGCCCCCACACACCCCAGGTCTGTCCAGTCTGCCCACCACGGTGCCCAGCCCTGAGACCCAGCCGAGCCTTCACCCGCTGGTACAGTGCCAGAGCCAGATCCGCATGTGTAAGCCTCCTGGTGAGTTGTGGCAGTATGTTTTGAATGCATTGGTGTGTTGATTTGTCATGTCATTCCAAACCTCTATGACTTTGTTTCTTCTGTGGAACACAAAAGAAGATATTTTGAAAAATTCTTAGTGGTTTTGCGTCAATACAGAACTTGAAACCCATTGTTGTTGTTGTGTTATTGTGTATTTAAAAGTACCCAGCTACAGGAAACATTCTCAGATTCTCACATTCTCTTAAAGTTGTTAAAAATAGTTTTTGCAGTAACATTTTACCAATGTTTTTAACATTGTGCATTCTTTAAATGTAAAACTTGTTCCTAAGATGTTAGATGTTGAACATTTAAAAAATATTACAGTTTTAAAAAAACAATGTTTTTTACAATAAAAAAACTGTTCTTTTAACCAAGCAATAACATTAATGTGATTATCAAAAAAGGATCAAAATTAAAAATTGTTCCTTTTTAAATGTTCAGGAAATGTATTTACAATCTAAAATGCTTAGCTGGGTATCTTCTGTTTTCCTCAAAAGCAACAAAGAGTAAGGCTTTGTAGTGGTAGTTCGAAAGGTAGAACTGTGGAATAAGATAGAAAAGGGATTCTGAAGAGGTAGACGGATGAAAAAACTTTAGATCCAGTACCTGCCTCCAGTAGGTTTGTTCTTCTAGGCCTCAGCAGTCATGCTTCAGCTGCCCCAGCATGTCTGGCTTTGTCTATATGCTGACGGTGTCCGCTTTCCTCTGAGAAGCAAGAACGGGGGTGGACTACTCTGTTACCAAGAGGAAGGAGGCAGAGAGCTAGAGCGAGAGAGATAGCTAGGCAAGATAGCGCTTGCAGACGTGTGGCAGGTACCCCGCACTGTCTGGTAAAAACTGATTATCTGGGGCAGCTCGCTTCAGCGCCGAGGAGGAAATTGAACTGCTCTATCATGAAACACTGCTGTTGGAGAGTGGAAAGATAATGAAGAAATATTATCCTAGCACTGTTCAAAGCGCAGGGCTGTTATCAATCCAGACTAGATTAAAAGCATACTAGGCTAACACTGCAGAATATGAAAACGTATCATCAACTACTGAGGTGGAATAACTTCGGTCACTCTTGTGATGGGATCGGGAATCCCACTTATTTTTGAGGTTGTATGTTAGGCCCATATGCTAACCCCCTCCTCCACCCACGCAGTCCTCTGTTCTTGGCCCCCTTTTGGTCTTTGTTTAGCCCCCACAATGGTTCGTCGTGCCGGCTGTGCTCTCGTCATCCAACGCTTACTGCCTCATCTGCAAAAACCATTCTATCAGCTAGGGCTGGTGAAAGGACACTTGTTTTCCTAGCAGCCTTTAAATAGACTTTTATACCAGAAATATGAGCTCAGAGAGAATGCACATTGTGTGTAAAAAGTCAGCAGAGGAGGTGGGGAAAAAATACCAAAGGTCCATTCATAAAATTGTTGTTTGTATCCGGCCAGCAACTGCCCACTGATTAATTGGTGCTTCCCTGTGGGTGAAAGAGGAAATAGGAGGGGCTCTGTGGCTATTTTTTGGACAAAGCTAGACTGCTAGTCAGCATGTCCATTAGCGCTATGATATAATGAGCAATTCAGTTGTGAGGAGCCATAGAGGTGTCAAAGGTCAGTAACTTAACATTTTGTGAAAAGCTGGGTATGGCTGAAATTAGATGTTTTTGACCATCTTGAAGTTGTTTTGAGCTTCTGAAGGTTATTCTTTAGCACCTGGTGACAGAGTCGTCTTGTTCTCAGGAGACTGTCTTTTCATTAGCCTAAAACATGGCAGTGACACCTCTGTGAATTCTGTGACCTTTGGGTAAGGGACACTTTTGGAAATGTCACATACTTTAAAAGTGTATAATCAGTTCTCACTGTTCTGTGTACTTGAAACAATTGCAAAGTAAACAAACATAATACCCCACTACATTTATTTAGAGAAGTATGCATACTGCTGCTGGTTTTATCTAGACCTGTGACTTTGGTAGACTTTGTGACACAGTGGTCAGTGTTTGTGGGTGTATCAAAAGGCACAGTGTGTAAAGTGGGGGGGTTTGTCTGCCCACAATAAAGGTTGGCCATTCATGATCTAAATTCCAGTGTTCACCAGGGTCTCCCAGCCCCCTTGCCCATTGCTGATAACCCCTTTGTTTGACACAGTGTGTGCAAATAATCAAGCAGTGTACCAGCTGGGTAGGATTGGGTGAAATATTGAAGCCTGTAAGCCAAAGGCTTAGTGCTGCCCTTTAGACTTGGTCTTGCCTGGCTGATGCAAAGGACAGAGTAAAGAAAATGGGGAAAAAGCAAGTCCTAAACAGCGAGGGGGATGGTAAAAAAATGCTTTCACCCCTCTCCACTCTGCGCTATCTGTCAGCTCAGGTTAGTTTAGTTTGTGGAGAGCCTGGGTGGAGCAGTATTTTTAGCAGAGAACAAGGGTGCTGTAAAAAGACTGCTCAAATTCCTCGCTCATTTAATCCAACTGAAAGCAACTGCTCCCGGCTGCTGTGTACGTACTGCAGGGATGTGAAATGTCAAGATCTCAGCTCTCTTTGTCCTGAGCTCCCTGTTGCTTAAACACTGCCAAGTTCTTTTTCCAAATTCGAAAGGAGACAATTTTGTCTGTGTGTTGGATCAGTGTCTGCTTGATCAGGTGCCCCAGGGCTCTTTGCATGTCACTATGGTGCTCAGACCTGCCCAGCTCGGTCAGGGTTTAATAATTTATGCCCCCCCTCCCACAGCCTTACCGCCCCTTCCCCCAAGGGCAACTATCCATAGTTGTTCATCAGGCGTGGCTGTGGCAAGCCATATCTAATGCCTTTTTATTGCTCCTAGAATGCAAATTGCGGTCATTTGAGACCTAGGCACCCTGCAGGGTCATTGATGCCAATGGAGATGTCAGGCTTTGACCGCTCCCCCGGTTTAGTAACAGCTAGGGGTGCAGATGGCTAAACACAATGGTTGCCCTGTGATGCGCACCCACTCAGAGTTCCTCTATACCCAGAGGCAGCGTTGGCAACCATCCGAGCTCTCCAGGAGTTAACTACAGCTGGCTTATAGCACAGGAGCTCCTACTATTCTCAGTACATCTGGACATTAGCATTACTGAGGCTTGTGGGTAGATCTCTAATGTAGGGGGTAAGGTATGTCATTTGTCAGAAAAGGCAGAGGGTTATGTTGGTAGGCCAAAGCAAGTGTATTTTTCTGATTTTGGGGGAATGGGGACTAATAAGCAGTTATAGATGCCAAAATTTGATGCCTGACTCTTGAACATGGTGTGGTTTCCTCCCTCGTTGCAAGCACATCTCTCTGATGCTGCAGTATTGCAACACACAGACTCAAAAAGATCACAGGACTTATCAAGGCAAACAAACAAACAAGTCAAAGACAAGCTTTAATTAAGCTGATCTTTAATGGATCAATGGTAAAGGGGAGTTTGTAAAGTCTGTCTGATTGCTGTAGTGTGGGCAGACACATTGGGTTGGGCTTAATGTTTACCCAAAACCCTGCTCAGCTGACCTAATACCTGCAGACAGGCCAACAGCCTCATTGATCGTGTAAAAATCCCTCTCTCCTTTGCTCTTTCTTTCTCTCTCTGTTTATTCTCAACCCCCACCCCCTTCCCCCCGTCCATTTCCCATCTCACGTGGCCATCAACACTTGGTCTGAATCCCTCTCCCTCCATGCAGGGATCAATACATTCTTATAGACCAGCCCTTTGCCTGTAGAACGCATGAGTCGGACCAGTCACACCACTTCAGAAATATGCCTCACAAAAGGCAGCTTTTGTTCACCAGCACACTGTTACTTTTTAGATTCCTGGGGGATTTTCTGTGTAATCTTGTCTACCCTCTGTGGCTTGTTCTCATTTTTTATGTCCCTCTGAGGCTTCCATCGCGGGCTGTATGAAGGAGGAGGAGGGCTCAGGGGGAGGGGTTAGAAAGAAGGCCAGGTGTATGTCTTGTGTACAGGCCGAACAGCTGCACAGCAGGAGGTGGAGCTGGGGTTATTTTGTATGTTTCTCCCCCCTCCACCCCGGGGCTCGTCACAAGCCTTTTTTGTACCCTAACCCCCCATATTGTGCTGCAGGCCTGAGTATGTGGAGTGCATTCTGAGGACACTGCAGAACACAGCTCATTCTGAGACAACGTAATCTTAGCGTAGAGGCTTAGAAGGCAGACGAATGGAAGCACAGGGGGAGGGGCTTGTTGCTGTCTCCGCTCCCTCGCTCGTCCTGTCCACTTGCAATTGCTGGCAGCAAAATAATTCCTTGTTTCAAACCCAACCAACCCCCCACCCCGTATGTGTCCAAACCTTCAGCTCAGGGAGGGGTGTTAGAAGCGTGAGGGCATGAAGAGGGAGAGGACTGCTTGTTCTGCCTTTGTTCCCAATGTATCCCAGCTTCACATCCCAGCCCCCAATCCCTGCTATTCTGTCTTTTTTGCTGTGATAGTTTACCCAAAAATAAAATTGGTTCATAATTTTCTCACCTGCATGTCATTTCAACCTGTTTGACTTTTTCTAGTCTGTGAAACAAAAAAGATATTTTCATAAATGTGCGAGCAGTTTCTGCAAAGTAAATCACTGTGTGCCACTGTTTTTGCTAATCAACATGCTTCAAAATATCTGCATTTTGTTCTTCAAAGGCAAAAAATACAGGTTTGAAAAGACTGAGCGGAGTAGATAAAGAAAGAAATTTCATTTTTTGGTAAACTATCCCTTTAAAAAAGCCCAGGAAGATTTATCGGAAGGCTTTAGGCCAGCCAGTCCAGACACAGCCTAATAATAACCCTATAAACAGAGTGTTGAGTCTTCCCTCGGGCAGCCATGTTCATCAGGGGCCTGATGAAGATGCTGGGAATGTTTGCAAGCAGGTTATGTATATGTTTCCTTGTTGCACAGTCCCCAAACCTTGCCAAACCAAAGATTATATGTTTCTACAGTATCCTTGGGTCTATCTAGAAGGGCAACCCAGGCGTGTGTCCATGTGGGGGGAAAGGATATTGGCAGAAGCCAGAGATTCTTACAATGAAGCCTTAGTGAGGTCCCAAAAACTTGGCTTTGTGGCACGGTCTGCCTTAACGTTTTTGAGACTATTGTGAGCTTCCTGCAATACCTCAACTCTAGCATCCCGTGCCCAGTTCTGCTAATGAGCTCCTCTGCTTTTTTTCCCCAGATTTTTGCAGCTTTGTCCCATGGGACACAGCAGCTTTTTTTCTTCCACCAGCTCCAGTTGGTGCACAGAGAAAAGCTGACAAACTGAGGTGCTTGCCCTACTTTTAAGGCCTGGAGTTGCAGTGTGATTGTTTAAAAGGGCAGATGAAGGAGAATAGCAGCCCTCTGCTGAGCCTTTCTGGGTGAACTCGTTTATCTCTTTAGACTTTAGAAGGGCAAACACTTGGCCTATGTTTGCAGTTTAGTATTCATGAAACGTAAAGGTCCACAAGACTAGAACTTCTCTGATCGCTGTAAGTCACACATTTGATTAATATTGCAGGATCTATGTGTTTGTTTGCGAAGCCTGTTTTGTTCTATGAATACATACTGATTAAAATGTACGTATATAGCTTGAATCCCTTCATAGACAGCTATGCACCCCCCACCCAAATTCCTGATTTCATTTTGATGCAGTGAGGTGGATGAAACTGATCAGGGAGCCACAACATTCATCTAGTTTTCTGTCTTGCTTTGTTGCAGTTGCTTTAGGTGGATTCCAAAGCATGTCTCTCCATGCAGCATGTCTGTCTCTCTCCAGAGGCAGCGGGGAGGGGTGCAACGTGCCTGTATGGGGGTGGGGGTTTGGTACTGGGGGCTGGGTAGGTGATTACTGGTTCAATGAGCTCAGGCCAGGAAAAGAAAAGGGAGGAAAAAAGGCCTGGATCACTTCGCCTACAATTTCCATTCGCTTGCATTTTCTATTGAAAGCCAATAGCAGCGTCCTCGCCTGGAGATGGATTGCTGCGCTAGAGCTAAGGTTTAATCAATAGGTCTTTTTAATTTGCCATCGATCCATGTTAAAAGCTACTGCAGCGTGTGTGTGTGTGGCACAGCACATCCGATGAAAGATAGTCTATGCCTGGGATTATTGACATTCTGGCTGGCTATTTCATTATTTAATTCCAGGATAGATCCTAATGGAGCTGGCTAATAGATTGTGGTTTCTCTTTCTCTTCCATTCTCTTGAATATATTTATAAACGAAAGGTTTAGGGTTGAGCAGTAGAACAATCTGACACAAGGCGCAGAAAACCCCACCTTTTTTTGTTTTAATAGACACAATAGCCATGCTAACTTTTGCATTGTTTCTTAGATAGAAAGGGATCAGAAGGTATTCGCTTCCTGTAGAAGAAACAACAAAGTCAAGATCGTATCGCTTGAGAATTTATGCGTGTGCACGCGTGGGCGTTGGTCTTCTCGCAGGCGTGTGGGTTTCTTTGTGAGAAAGCAGTTCTCCTCTCGCGTATCTCAAGGGCACGCCTGCCAGGACATTTCGAACAAAACGTTTCCGATAAGATGGCGGAAAGGATTCGTTGCCACATACAGGGGATGTTCTCTTCCAAAGCGAGACAGCAAGTGCTGCCTCGAGGAACGAGGAGAGGGGTAAATGGGGTGGGAGTAATCATAGCATGCCTTTTTTAGAACATTAGCGTCACCACTCAGACTTGAGTTTATTTATCCAGTGCTTGGCCTTTGATAACGTTAAGCAGAATCAGCACTCCAGTCCAAAGCACTGAGTCATTTCGTCCTACACCAAATATGTGTATTGAACCAGAGCTTCCTTTTTAGAACAGCTTAGATGGTCATCACCATATGTTGTGTTTTGGATGCTTGAAATCCAGTTTTGTGTGTGTGTGTGTGTTGGTATATTGCTTATTGCAACAAGAAGTTTACTTGAACCTGTGCAGTACAGGTTATTTATTTTTTGGGCTGTTATACTGGAAGAAAATGACTTTGCTAAACATTAACTGTCAACATTTAGAGGTTTCACTTACAGATGGTGTTTTAACTCTCCTCTGTCTTTATGGTTCCTCAGGTGACCGACTGCGTCAGACGGAGAACCGGGCCACACGTTGCAAGGTGGAGCGTCTGCAGCTGCTCATGCAGCAGAAGCGTCTGCGCAGGAAGGCGCGTCGTGACTCCCGGGCCCCGTACCATTGGCTCCCCAACCGCAAGGCCGGTCGAAGCAACAGCAACAGCAGCATGTCCAGCGAGGGCTCCCTGGACCTTGACTTTGAGGACTCTGTGTGGAAGCCAGACGTCAAGGCTGACATGAAGTCTGAATTCATCATGGCCTGAAGCAGCGAAGGTTTCGGTGTCCGCATTAAAAAAGGAGACTGGCAGATAGGATCCGGTTTACACTTTAGAGAGAATTTTCAACAACTGTGTCAGAAGAAGCACATCCGAAAGGCTTCTTTCCTCACCTATCCTGTGACCACAAAGACACAAAGGAGGTTTCACCTTGCGTCCTTGATAGACTATGATCTTGGAACAGACTGATTTTTGAATTGTGATGTTTGGGTTTGGATTGGACCGATGAACAGAATTTGAACTTGGATGGTCCAAGAAGTAAACAGATGAGCATAGCAGACATCATTGGTGTTGGGATTTATTTTTCTCTTTCCTTTTTTGTTTATCCTTTTTTCCCAGGGGGAATACAGATCCATACAGGCATGATGAACGGACAAAAACAAGACGCTGATCCTTTTGCCTCCTAGAGTTTTTTTTGTTCTGAATGGGCATTCATATTTCAATAATCATTTGAAGGGGGATATCTTTGTTGTTTTTTTACATCCTGTTTTTCTTGAATCACGATGATTTTCAAAACAAATGTAGCATTACCCACAAAGCATTCAGGTTTTTATCGTTATCGTTTGCACACACACCTGTGATTTGAAATAGATCAGAACATAACCGAGACGTGGCACAGTGCATGTTTAGTATATAAATATTAAAAAGGACAAAAAAACGCTTTCTCGACAACAGCTCAATGTAAAGTCAACGGTTCGACGTAGGAAATTAAAACACGAACGATATGCTGATGTGAATTTGCATAAGATTCAAGGCTTGTAAAGTCAGTCGTTTTAGTATATATATAAATAACTGCTTTTTATTTTTTTTTTACCTCCAGAAGAAAACAAACAAACAAACCAACCAAACGTAAAACAACAGATACTCAGCTAAACTCGAGTCAAGCTGTGAAACGAATCTGGAAAACTTACATAATCATTCAAATACACATTGTATCTTTCCTGTTGCTCTGAATGTGTATAATAGGAGAACGGTGGCGTGCCGGAGGCATTATAATGGCTCACTCTGCCAGTGACGAATCTCTCATTTATGCAATTGATCAAAACAACCTTGTCCCATTAACTGCAAATACTTACCAACGACTTACTGTACACAAATCCCAGCCTATAGTTAAACCTGCCCGTCTTATTCATCTACTTATCAAGCCACTTGCAGGACTATTTTTTGGCAGATTGTGGTATATCTCTTAATTGCAGGTTTATAGAAAAACGTATCCACCCCCTTCACGATCGTAATAGTGCCTCGTACGTAGACGCACTGACCTACTCAATCAGGTGTTCCAGAGACGGACAGTTCTGCTGCTACAGGGGACTTAACTTTGCATGCAAACGTGTGAATTATTGATGCTTTTTTGTAGAAAATAATAATAATAATGAGAAACTGGTGCTGAAAAGATACACAAGCATGAAATTGTGAAAAAATAGACATTTCCCCCAGCCGCCTGGGATTTCTAATTAGAGATGTGATGTTACATATCAGTCACAAACCAAAACAGGACTGGAATTCGACATGGATCGTTCCTGGATTTTGGCAACTCGCAGAGGAACAATGGAACACTTTTTATTCCCCACGTACAAGGGGTACACAGAGCGAACCCACCCTGCCACCATCAACCTGTCCCGATGTGGACTCACGTGGACGTTAGCAACCAACATTTGCCCCCATTGACTATTTGGACATAAACGTGAAATGTTCTAAACTAAAGATTGCACTCGCTGAGTTTGCAATGAGATTACCTACCTAAAGGGAACATTTTTGTCTTTTCCTTTAATTATGTTCAAGTGGCCTTAACGCTCATTATCGAAACGCTTGCAGAGTGGTAGACAACGAAGGGATGTTTATGTTGATTTTGTCCTGTGGTTTCGTTAAAACATCACGTCTTTTGGGGGGCAATTTTTGTGTTTAGGAGGTGGAGCTCTATTATGTCAAGGCTTCAGTGCCTTAAATATTTGCCCCTTTGATGTTAAAAAAAAAA
>JBAJNP010006621.1:0-25038 GCA_036877545.1 Yasuhikotakia modesta | reverse complement strand
TGTGTGTGTGTGATCTAGGGGAAAGTTCAGCACCGGTGGGTAAGACATTAGGAGGGGGGCGGGGGTTCTCACAAACAACCCAACAACAACATCAAAGGTCAGGAAATGTATGGGGTGAAACTGACACATATAAACACATATAATTACAGATATGAAACAAAAGGTCTTTAAACAGAGTGAATGAATGAAACTGGAGCTGCATCCCTGAATATTTAGGCAATGTTGTCGTTTTTGTTTTTCCTCATGGATGCGCAATATAAACAACAACACGTGGCTGATCTGAACATTGTGTTCCTGCCGGTAACAGATTCAAACGAGTTACGACCCATTTGTGTGTTTCTTCTTTTCTAGTTAAGTAAATCTAAGTTTCTTTATTTACTTTAAGTATTTATTTTACTTTAAGTTTCTTTTATCAGGTTAGTCAAAGTATAACGAATATTACTGATAAAACCGACGTGTCTCTTAAAACTCCTAAGGTTGCATAACTCAGTATTTAATCATGACCCTTTAAAATGTCACGTGAAAACATTGTTTATCAGCTTAACACTAAAGTCGCATGTTTACAATGCTAACAGTTTAAATTACTTTATATTTATGAAACGTAAATGCAGTTTTACGTGGCAACAAAAACAATAAAACTATCATTGAACGTCTGATCACAGATTTTTCATTTTCGATAACGGCAACAATCAAACACAGAAATAAGAGGAAAGAAAGACAGGAAGCATAACATCAGTGATCACATGAGCACTGTTATTAATATACATACATAGTGATAGTGTTATAGAAGCACAGCATGGTCACACTGAGGGGACAGTAGAGCCAGGTGGGCTGCAGGTATCATATATACACAACAGGCAAGAAAAATCTGTATGACCAAAGTAGATAAAGACAGAGAGAGATGTTTACAAACATATACCAGCCTTCCAACCAAGTGTTGCCCTCATCTGTGTTCATCCACGATCAAAACAGTCTTCCAGTATCTTTAAACTCATGTCTTCTTAAACCAGTACTCACAGTGGAGCAAAGAACTGAGGTTTGTCACCAACCACTGGTCACTGTAACTCCTGCCTATCGACACACTGGTTTGAAAAGGCACTGGGCAGCTCTCTCTCTCTCTCTCCGTCTCTCTCTCTCTGGTTGGATTTCAGTGATAAGCAGAGCAGTTTTGGAAGACCAACAGACAAGATTTTAAGTGACAATGACTTAAAGCAGCAGTAATACAGTATAATCTAAATAACGCAGCTTCTTGTGTGACTGCTTTATCTTCTACTCATAACATCCCATAACAATATATTGTACATACTATCAGCAGGTTTTGTTATTAACTTTTAACAATAACAATGTGTTATAGGTTGTTATATTAACAAATAGTTAATAATGTCATTTTCTTTTCCAGAACATGAGAATGCAACGTATTTACAGTTACGATACACACAATAATGATGAATGCATTTTATAAATAGAAAACAATAAAAATCATAATTAAACTGTTTTAACAAAAACATACCTTAACATTGTCATCTAGAGATGTCGTAATAATGCAATCTGATAAAATCAAATCAAAATATGATTTCATATTACTTTAAGCAAAATCATATTAATGGACGTACTGAGAGCCCAAGTTAATTTTAAATAAAATTGCTGACAGTGATTAAGTTCTGAAATAGTCATGTCATAATAAACTATATAATACACATTCCCATCTGTAAGGCCTCACCTTGAACATCATAGGACCATAATTTCAAAAATGCACAACAGGGCACCAATGAAATATACTGTATGGGGTATTTCATTATGGAGTCCCTGTCTAAATCTCCCTTTCCATGACTGCAAAAGCAGAAATCTGTTTATCATCTTGCTTTCAGTCATTTCAGCGTTAAAGTAACCGGAGCTCAAAGCGTTAGCAGAATCAAACTTTGGATCGATACATAAATAATCTTCTGAATTTCTGTGTGCGTTTAGAAGGGAATGAGTTTATAATTCACACCAAACCCCATTAAACTCCTGCCTTTTTTAGCTTGCCATCTGTTAAACCGCTACTTACTGTACATACATCCGATTCATGTACATATAAATCATACATGATCTATCTTAATCAATATAGGCCACAAAGAAACCTTTTAAACAAAACAACAGTCTAAAATAGACCGTGCAAAAGTTGGTATGAGAAGGGATAACAAAGCAGAATTCAACTGTGAACTTTTCAGTTCAGTATCAGAAATGCAAAACATTGTACTGCAATTTATCACATGCAAGACAATCGTGTCCCTTATTAGTGAGAAAACAAATAAAGAAACTGGCGGAGATTGTGGTGATGAGCGTTTATCTGTCAAGCAGCTCGGAAAAGACGGAAAAGTCCAGGATTTCATGGACAAAATAACATGGACAGGCTAATCGTCCCAAAGGCTGAGTTCTTTTTCAGAGATGTGTTAATGCGCTTAAATTCCTGTGTACACATCAAACTTGGAAACAGAAATGCAGTTCAATGACTGCGCCAAGATTTTCCTTGTTGATGTGCGTAAGCTGGATAAAATTTAGTTACGTGCACAAACAGTTTGCTTTGCACAAGTCCGATTTGTTTATGAATGACCTCAGTGCACAGCCTCCTACAGGCATGTGCACAAACTTCAGGTCTGGACGCATCTGTTGGTTTACATCTACATTACATACATTGCAAATATTACAGTATTTTACAGTAGACCCAAGGCATATGTGCCGAAAGTGTCATCAAACAACTTCATTTGGTTTAAGTTTGTTTTTTAAAAGGCTATTGACACGTATGATTTGAAAGCTAAGTGGCACAACCTGATGGCTCATTGCAAACAATTTTACCACTAAGTAACTAGTTCTACACATTGTACTCACTGCTTGGCTCATTGCTGTTACAGAAACAAAGAGAGTGCTTTCACAACAGCAAACTGTGGGATCTGTGTGTGTCGGTGTGTACTGATGTTCACATACACATGCAAGCACAAAATGAGCCTGTAAGACTAAGTTCTGGTGCAGCAGTTTTTATATTCAGAAAAGCAGTGACCTCTCTGTGTCCGACCCCATCTAACATCCGTCTACATCAGAGCCCATGTCTCAGAGTTTAATGCTGCGACTCCTGACTCTCCTCAATAAGTGTGACATATATGATTGGAACGAGGCCCTGGCTGTCCCCAAGAGCACACAGCAGCCAATCAGAGTCTGCCCTGCTGAGCACCCGCAGAACGTCCCCTTTATGGAAACTGAGCTGACCCGGTTCTGTGGCGATATGATGACACAATGCCCTCACCTCCCTGAAGGAGAAAGAAATACATTTATTAGGTATAGCAGTACAACTGTATATTGTTTTTTCATTGTGAAGTGTGTTCAGTTAATAAACAAGATATCTGATGGTATTACCGTGGGGCTTGTCTCTGTGTTTGGGAACTCTGTGTTTGTGCTTCTTGTGTCGGGCCAGGCTGGGATTCTGGGCTTTGAGACATGAGAGACTGTTGCTCTCCTCTTTTTCCCATTCCAACAGAATAAGCCACCAGATCCAACACGGAACGGTCGAGGCTCAACCAACCAGATGGCAGTCTGCAAAAAACAAGTTTTGTAACTAATGTTCTTTACAAGCCATTAAAATCATCAAAGCCTTCATCCAAAATCTTTGGCTGGACTCACCGTTGTTTCCTAACTGATTTCTGCTCACTTTTCTCCATCTTTCCTGTGTTTCCGGCTCCAAACAAGTGACCCCAGCGCAGCACTTTTCCTGGCCCATCCTCCTCTGATGCCTGTTGAGTCTGAACCCCTTCATGGACATCCTGACTGTCTGGCTGCTTCTCTTTGCTCTTCTTCAGCTCAGTGAGAACCGACTCTGGTGGACTTCCCATCCACGATGGCTTCACCTTCACCGCTTTGCTGGGCTCTGACAATGCTGATTGGTTGAGAACCCCAGCGTCAACGCTATTAGTGCTATAGGTGGGTCGACTTTGCTCCACCTGTTCATCCGTTTCCTGAATCGCCTCAGCTCCCTCAACTACACCTTCTCTAGGAGGGGGGTGGCTTTGCCTATGACTCTCAGCACCTCCTTTCCTCCTCTTCTCCCATTTTACAAACTTTGACCCTTCAGCAGAGTTGTCAATATAAACCTGTGAACTTTGCATCAGCTGGTACCACCATCCAGCTTGTCGGTTTTTCTGTTTGGCTGCATCTCCATCTCTTTCTCTCCTCTTCTCCTTCTCAGCATCTTCTCCTCCAACTCCCTTCATCCTTCCAGCACTCCATCCACCTCCCACTATCTGTCCTGCGTCACTCTTCCTCAAACATTCCTTTCCAACTCCAGCCTCTTTAGCCAGCGATTCGCGGCTCGATCCGTCACACCTACGTCCATCTCTTTTCATTCTTATTGCCGCTTCCTCCAGCCTCAGCTGGGTTTCCTCATCGTTTAGCATGAAGCGCTCTTTCTGAGGCACCATCTCTGACTCCAATGCTCCACAGCCCCTCATGAGCTGGAAGGTGGAGCGATCCGATTGGTCGAGGCTTTGGCGAGCTGAGCACAGCTGCTCTTTGCGTCTCAGATGTTCTTCTCCTTTCTGAAGCTGGTGGGGTTCGAATAGGAGATCGAGGTCAAAGGGCAACAGTGACAGCGGCTGTAACAGGAGCAGAAGCTCCTCAAACAGTGGCTGACATGCGCCTTGAGATAGAGGTAAGAAACCCCATGGCTGGTAGTGCGCTGCTATGATGTCTGAGGAACCACAACAAAAAGAAACAAACAGAAGGACACAACAAATGCCAAATATTAGATGGAGTGAAGAAAGCCTGGAAAATCTTGGCTCCACACCAGGAACCTAAAAGGTTTGGATTGCAGCCATTACAGTAGACTTCACATAACCGTATATGGTGTGTATATATTAAGATGTGTGTATATATATTTATTCATGCTTTAGTAACAAATTTGTCCCAAGAAATTAAGTTTAAATTAAATGTACACAACCTCCTCATTTACAAACATAAAGTAATTTTGGGTTAGTCTTCCATAATTACACTTTATTTGTCTCCATAATGCCTGTGTGTGTTTGTGTGCATGTGTGTGTGTGTGTGTCTCTGTGTGTGTGTGTCTGTGTGTGTCTATGTGTGTGTGTGTCTGTCTATGTGTGTGTGTGTCTCTGTGTGTGTGTGTGTCTGTCTATGTGTGTGTTTGTGTGCGTGTGTGTGTGTGTGTCTGTCTATATCTGTGTGTGTCTCTGTGTGTGTGTGTCTGTGCGTGTGTGTCTGTGTGTGTGTGTCTGTGCGTGTGTGTGTGTGTGCATCTGTGTGTGTTTGTGTGTGTAGATTTGTTATACCTTCATGTGTGTAGATGTGATTAAACCAGAATTCCAGTGACCGTAAGCTGAAAAACAGTGAATGTGAAAACAGCATTATATAAATGAGAGAGAGATAGAGCTCAGCATGCAGCAGAATTCACAATTAAAACCCCTGATCAAAGCACTTATGTGTCTCATAATAAGTTTAACGGGGTGGAGGAGAGAAAGTTCAGGAGAGAAAGTGGACTGACTGTCACACCCATCAAAGCTGAACTGCAGCCTTTGAACATTTCTGAAGGCTTCTAGAATCTCAGAGCTGCGTGATGAAACATTTTCAGCCCCGGCTGTTTAAAGTGCTTATTAAAGTCACACTCCAGAGCTCTTCTCCAAAACCTGGTGAGCACAACGAAGCATGAAGGCTGATCCAAAAAGTGGCAACAAAATGGCAGAGGCAGTTTTAGCCCGATTCTAACAAAAAAAAAGAGAACTGTGTACCCAGAATGCACTGCAGCACTTCTAGTAAATGCTGTCCAAGAGTCAAAGATAAAGCTGACAAGCAGTGACATAATGAACTGAAACGTTTCTGAAGCGATCGGTTTTGCTGCGTCCTCAGTAGAGAATTAAGAGTTAGCAACACGCTAAAGCAAAACTCTTCAAGAGAGACTTACTTTAGCAGGCCAAAGATGAAAGCGTTGAACCTCATGCTGTGATTGGTCAGCTCTGAATACTGGCAGACTTTTGAGAACAAACTGTTCAAAACCCGTGTAGATGGACCTGGTGCAGAGAGAAGAAATGTTTTCATATCACTTCACGATTCTCATCCATATTACCATTAGCATTGAGTTATATCTGTATATATCTGTCTTTTACCGAGTTGTGTAGAAGCCTCCACTACGCGCCACGGGTGATTTTTGCGCTGCCCAATAATCAGATCCAGTACGTACGCTTTCAGTCCATCCTGCAGTATCTCACGAATGGCAGGACACAGATACTTCAGAATCAGGTGACCCACGTTTGGACTGACTGAACTGTTCCCCAGTTTAGCCTGAACAGAGAGAGAGAAGACAGTGTGTTTATGCGGCTTTATCAAGTAAAATTATTAAGATCTTCACATCTACGTTGCTTAAAAATGAAGCTCTTACCTTCACGCCAGCATCACGACTAGTGCCAAAATGAGCCACTATGAGATCCACTGCCGTATTTATGTCCTTCACCAAACCTGAACAAACAGAGAGTCAGGACACTGAAGTAAAATACATGCGCACAGACACACTGCATCAGAACTGCTGTTTCGCTCTGAATGTCAGTGTGAGTCAATCTGGAAGATTAAAGGTAAAGCAAACTGACTGCATTTGATTGACAGACGGTCCCGGTGGAACCACATCTAAAGGAACTGAACCTCACAAATCCGCACTGATGCACGTTTAACATTCTCTGCACATCCTTGCGCTGGAGTGTTTTGAGCTTTGTAATATTTTTAAAACTCATTTAAAGGCAGGGTATATCAGAAACATTGTTTGCTATTCTAGTTTGTAGTAACGGAACTGTAAAATGTTCATCCAATCATTGTATTCGGTCCAAATGCAATAAGATGTCATACATGATAGCTAAATAATAGCCAAAATGTAAAATATTACCATAAAAGTCAAAATGAGTCCAAAAACTTCTCACAAAATATTAGCTTACTGTATATGCAAATAGACAACAGAAGATGAAGCAACACAACAATCTTTGTGATCTATTCCTTCAATCTTATTCTTGTTTTTAATGGGACTAAATTACAAACCTCTCTTCTGCAGCAGATCTATGGAAATGGATTCCTCAGTGTTGGCATCCGGAGACAAGCAGAACTCCTCTGGGGGGCGCTCTGTCAGAGAAAAATAATCCGGCAGGAAGTCGCTGTAGCACTGTGGTAACTGCCTCAAGGACTGACCTGTGAACAGAAACACTATTTAACAAGATAAACAGAAAAATAAATGCATCAAACAATCACACAGCTTAACAAAAGACAAAGCAAAGGCACACAAACTAATGATGTCACAAGAACTGATTCCCCAACCCCGCCCTCTTTTGGCTCCTTCCCCTTGGCTGAAAGAAATTGGTTCAGCACCATTCAATCTGCTGAAGCTGAGCGTCTGATTGGTCGGAGGGAAATCGAACACATTGCGTCGCATGACACGAGTTCCAGGTCTCTTGGTTTCCAGAGCACAAGACAGCGAGTGAGAAGAGCCGTCTTTACCGCGCTCCACCACACCCAGAGGGTTCTTACGCCTGTACTCCCTCCATTTCAGTGCCTGTGGGGAGAGGTGGTGAACTATGGGGTGATGGGGGGAAGGTTGCGAGCAACAGATGGAAAATGAAGACAAGAGAGAAAAAGAAGCATCGATGAATAGAGGAATGAGTGGATTTTTGAATAAGGAAAAAACAGCAGGATGAAATTGTGAAAAACAACCAAAGGAAGACATGCAAAATTTAAGAAAAACATGTAGACGGGAAACACGAGAGAAAAGAGAAGTTGTTAGCAGCAGTTAAGGGAAAGGCAAGACCTAAGTATGGAAGCTTTGGGTCTCCACTAACACTCAGACATCAGTAACATGTCCAGATGCCCAAGAAGTGTATAGTGAAAACATAACATTGCTATAAAATAAAGGGTTAGTTGACCAAACAATGAAAATTCTGCCATCATTTATCCACCATTTTGTGTGACACTATTAATTTAAATGCATTATCTTTAATCTTTCATTCCTTTAGGTCATCAACAAACACCGAACTCAACCGAACTCACCGTTAGGCTGCCGTTGCGTCACACATGCTGGTAAAACCTTCACTGGCTCTTCCTGTGGCGCTGGTTCCAGTTTTCCCAGAGGACTCAGACCAGCGTTCGGAAGGCCACGGTGAAAACAGTGATTTCTAGTGGGCAGCGCGGGCAACAGCGGGCTCTGCTTCATCAGGGGAGGCGGCGTGGGGGGCAGGGGAGCGAGTTTAGGTTGAGTCTCTGTGTGCACAGCCAATCCAGGTGGGGTGTGCTGGGGGAGGAGACCAGCAGAAATGGGGCAAGAGACAGAGCGTGGAGGTCTTGGACCGCCCGGGGTCGGAGTGCATGTGGAGCAAGTTCCAGAAGATGTTGGTGCACCTTGGAGACGAACTGGAGAGTAGCTCCCCAGCGGAGAGGGACGCACGGCTGTTGGGACATTAGAAGCTCCGTGAGGTCGCCTGTGGTCTTCTTCAGAGTCGTCTTCACCGGCCTCAGGTGCTGCAGCTCCTCTAGCCTGCATATGGCTGATGTATCCGTCCAGAAGCGGAAGGATAGGCTTTGCCTGTGGTTTTCCAAACTGGTGCTGGAAAGTGAAGGGCTGTATGGGTAACGAGGTGGGACGCTGGTCTTTGCTGTAGCGAATGATAGCCGGGGAGAAGTCTGTGGAACTGGACAGGCCACCTGCAGGAATGAGATGAGAGATGGGAAAGAAAAATATGAAACATGAAGATTAATGTCAGAGCCAGATCAGTGCTGTGTGTGTGTGTGGTGTGTGTGTGTGTGTGTGTTACAGCTTTTGCTCACTGTATCATCATGAAAATTGTCTGACAGCTAAAACAATACCTCTCTTCTACATGATTTGATCTTGTGCCATTCATGGTCTTAACACAAATGGTTTGTGATGAGTTATGCACCCACATGTAATAACTGAACATTGGGGGTTTGTTTAAATCCTTAGCAAACATCACTGATAAGATCTGATAAGAACAGCACATAGAGACGCTAACAGCACAGAATTTAGCATGTGCAAAACAACAGCAAGCAATAACCAAGCTAAGTCCTTCATAAATCTTAGTATCTCAAAATAAATGTAAGACTCTAAGCAAGAACCTGTATCTCAGTTTAAACAACATCAGAAAGGCAACAGAATGACACAGCAGAAACCTGAGGACAGGAGTCACACACAAGCAGAAGCTAATATACCAGCGGTGTCCTTTTCAAGAAAGAGAAACACATGCCCACACATAAACCGTCAGGAGATCAGCCTCAGGCGACACAGACCTGCAGTCGCTGCCTCAAAAATGCCTCAAAAATGCCTCAAAAACAGGATATCACGACCAACACAAGGAAAGGGGTTTTACTTCTATGTATGTGTAACCCTCCGGTGTGTATTTATGTGCTTTGACCGGTACACAACATGTGTGAAACGTCACTGGGCTGTTACGTAAGCTGTTTGCGCCACATGCCTGAGTACTCAAATGACAGAGCTCACTGCACACTGCAATAACCTGCTACGGCCTGCAGGGGCAGGACGGGCCACAGAAAACACACACGTTTCAACAAAGACACTGGCAAGCCAACCAAACTCTACAATGATACCGTCAACATCACTCAAATTTACAGTGATTTTGCTATTAGCAAATTGGAACCGTAGCCGTCTCTACAGCCCACCAGGCAAAATGTGTGTCACACTGTGTAGCTTATTGAGAAGACGGAAACTATGACTTTTCTCAATTCAGTCACCTGAAGGATGATAAAATTGGCTGTTATACATTCAAAATACCATTTTCAACATAAAAGCCATTTTTTTCTTGGGAATGTAATTTACTTCATAACAACCGATCAGAACACCATAGGAATCACCTAGCAACATCCTGGCACTGCAAAGAATATCCTAGCAACCAGCAAATGTGCTAAAAAATACCTTAGTGCCCTCATAGCAGCTGCTTAATGTAACATTTACAAGCCTTCATTAAAACAACGTGAAACCCTGGTATGTTTATTTTTTAGTAAATGCTAGCTTAAACACTATGCTATGTTGGCAATGTTAATGTGATTCAACAGGACAAACACACAACGCTTGTTAAACTAGGCCCAAAAGAATGCTAAGTTTAGATACAACTGTGAAAATCTAATTTTGTCATCCCTAAATACAGTTAGATTGGAAATCATTACTGGGTGCCGAGCTGCAAAAGCAGTATTTACAAAATAACAAAAGGAAAGATTCTTCTGCATTCTGGTAAATATCAACATTGCTCTTATTTTATGTCCAACTGATGCTTCCAAAGACACTCATTTACAATCCTGTTGATCCACAATACAAAAAAATCCTGCATTAAAAAAAACCAAACAAATAAAATTACAGCAGCACATTAACATGATGCAACTACTGTCTTTTGTACATTAAGCTGAACAAAACGTTCCCTAACCTTCTGCTTTGGTTCGGCCCGGTTTTCCCGCTCCCCCCGGTGATTCTCTCAGTGGTGTACTCCGTGATCTGTGTGGGGAAAGCATATCACAGCTCCCCTGGCTGTGGCACCGAGTGAGTGGAGGCAGACTGTGGCTTTGCCCCTGCGGAAGGCCTTCCAGAATGGGGGAAAACTCTCCAGATGACTGAGAGTGTGAGGAAGAGGCCTCCAAGCTGTTCTTCTGTGACGGCGACCCTCCGGTTCTCCTCTTATTCCTTGCTATTTCAGCAAAAGAGGTGACACGTGGCGGAGGGGGTGGACTTGTTGCAGCACTTTCACTGAGCCGAAGGGGGCAGCTGAGCATCCGCTCCAGCGATCCCAAACGAGAAGACGGAGACTTGTCCAGGTTCCTGTCATAGCTGCGGGAACGAGGGCGACCACTGGCAGAAGAAGCAACTGAATTGCAGGCTGTCATGGGTGGAGAGATGTTGATGTACACCTGCCCTTCGATCACGTTCTCGCTGGTGGAGTCTCCCATCTTCTCTTCATTCTGGTGAAAAAAGAAATAAAAGTAAAGAGAGAAAAAGCAAGAAGGTAAAGTGTGAGAGTGTTTTATTGCTAAGAGGTGACTAAACAAACTGAAATGAATCACTTAAACTGAATTAATCACAAATAACATCAAACATAAATATTATACCAGCTCTGTGTCCTCTTCCTCTTCATCCTCTTTCATTTGTTGGAACAGGTAGTACTCTCTGGGCTGAGGAGGACTTCCTTTGCTGTGCTCATCTGAGCAGCTCGTCACCGATGACCCAGCCGGACTGGGAGAGGACTGAGATGAAATATCACACGTCACAAGCTTGTAGTAGTTCTGGGTTGCTACAACCATGCGGGCCTGGCTTTGAAGACACGATGTGAGGTCATTGGCAGAGGTTTCAACAGAGGACAGAACCTCACTTCCTAGAAGGTTGTGGTACGAGTTACAGTTTGCATCTAGTTCCATAGTGGCACCTTGTGGCTGAGAGGGGCATACAGAGGAAGTGGAAGTGTTTGCATGTCCTGGAGCGGCTGAAGGATGCTGAGGAGGTTCTGTTGGCGAGGTGTGTAGATCCAGGTAGAAAGCTCCACGTCCACTGCTACATTCTTTCCCGAACACACCAACGGGATCAGACACAGAAGAGGCACAGGATTGTTCTGCAGAACTGTTGATGTTCACTGACGGCTTCGCTGGAACAACGTTGTTCATCTTGTTGTAAATGGTGCTGAAGTTCACCAGCACACCATCTGAGCTGTTGCAGGAGGAATCACTACCGTAGCCTTGGTGGCATTCAGGAAATGATTCTTGGAAAGGTTCAGGATATGGCTGAGAGAGACCACAGCAGGTGCAGTGTGGTGCTGTCAGACTGGAGCTTTGAGAGCTTCCTCTGCCGCCCTGCATTGACTGATCAAAATCATCATCATCCTCTTCACCCCATTCTTGCTCACCGCAGTCCATCGAGAGGGTGGAACCGCTGCTCCCATGACGTCGCTGACTGTCTAATCTCATGATGTTCAGGCCCTCCAGATGAGCAGACAAATCAAAAGTCCCACTTATTGTGTCCGCTTTGCCCTCTGCTGCTCTGCTTCGACCATTTGTAGAGCCCCACTGTTCCTCTGTTGAGCTGTGCAGAAGAAACGGTTCGGTGGTGAAACCGAGGTCGTGCAAGCGGAACGGTGGCAGGTCTCCATTTGAGATTTCATGCGAATCTCCATGCAGATGAAAGGAGGAGTCCTCCATATATCCATTCAGATTGTCTTCATCGTCATCATCTTCATCTTCAGTGTTAAGCAGAAAAGGGTTGCGCCGTGAGCTCGGTCGCTCACGTGTCTTCATCAGCAGGACTTGGGCCTGATCTTCTGAATTACTGGATGTGAAGGATGAAGTGTCACTTGCCAGACTTCCTTCTCGCCCTCCTCTTTCTCGCTTCTCTCCTCCTCTCAGCCCTCCATCCCCAAAGGTGTCACTAGAGCTAAGACTGCTGCTCGACGTCTGGATGAGGCTGCTGTACACCAGAGCCTCCCGCTGAAGAACGTCCCTCTCAGGCAGAGAGGTGGTTCGACTCAGTCCCAGGTTCTCTGGACAGCTGAAGGGATTACCGCTCCGCTTCAATGGACTACTGCAGCACTGACGTGAACTCGAGACCTGGCAGTGGACCAGTGGAATGTGGTGAACAATGAGGGTCTCCCCTGATAGCTTGGGTGGGCTGTCCATGTTCTCCTGGTGCAGCTGAGGACAAAGACTGTTTGAGTTGATGCAGACTGTGGTTGTCAAGGGTTTTAGTTCACACGTCCAATGCCAATCCGAGGTTTTGGAGAGAAAGGAACGTTAATGAAGAGGTGAAAGTGAATTTCTTGATGGAAAGAAAACATCTGAAAAAAAAGACAAAGAGACGGGGTTTAGAAATCTTTTCATGTAAGACATTAAACAGTTGCTTGTATGAGTTAAGTGTCATCTAATATTGGCATCTTCAACAAAATAAATTACAACATTTTAAAAAATAATTTAAAAATCTACATCACAATTCTTCTAATATTATTCTGGGTTAAAGTGATAGTCTAGATGATTCTAGGCAAAAACTTCAATTCAATTAGTTTGTGCTCTCAATTTGCCAGTGTAAGTAAACAGAGCTGAGTGTTGTTCAATCAGAGAGAGAGAGAGAAAGAGAGAGAGAGAGAGATGGCAGGGCGGGGGTACAAATGGACCTTCTTTTAGGAGACAGTAAATCTTGAAAAAGGAAACATCTGTGGGTCATGTGATGTTAAATCTCTGGGTTGCCAGACAGAGACAGAGAACACAGTTAAAGGACGTGAAGGGAGTGACAATGACCTAATGAAGTTCCCATGAAGTAGTGGAGCACATTACATCATCTAAAAGAGTGTGTGTGTGTGTGTGTGTGTGTGTGTGTGTGTGTGTGTGTGTGTGTGTGTGTGTGTGTGTGTGTGAGTGTGTGAGTGTGTGTGTGTGTGTGAGTGTGTGTCAGTTTTATCAGAAAGTAGAAACACTGACATCTTACTTGTAAGATCTAAACTGAACATACTGACATAAAAGTGTTTCACACACAAGGCAGAGTTCAAAGCCACTTTAAAGCCACTTCTGGAAACGGACTATTTCACCCATTCTGTCTGAGACAGTTATTTCCAGAATTTGGCTGTAAATGAGTTACTAAAGCCTGACATTGTCTAATCAGTCACGCACTACTGAGTCACAGCAAGTCACACCGACATCAGAAACATTCCAGCTATCTCACAACATCCTGAGTAGGACCTGCCCAGCTAACATCCTCTAGGCTTCAAGAATGTTTCCGTAACGTTTCCATTAAGCTACTGCAAGAACATTTTGATAACTTTAACAGAACTATTAGAAAACATTTGCTAATGTTCTGAGAACGTTCCCTGTTGGGTGGGGCTGCAAATGGACACAAAGGCACCATAAAAATGATCAAGCAATGGTCTGTACAAGACGTGTTATGAAGTCAGTGTCGATCCGTCACAAGATAACATTACTGACGTCTAACCATGAGCATGATCTTGCTTGAAAACACAGAAGAGCAAAAGAAAGGGGTTAAACATCATAGTTTTGCCCAACTGTTGTGAATAAGGGCCAGTGAGTAGATCAGGAAATACAGTCTCTCTCTGTTACTCGCCTCAGTGTTACATAACTAAAGGTCGTGATGGGCGTAAAATCCCACAGCCCCGTGTGTTTAGCTGCAGGATCCACTGCACACAGATTTCAGACAGACAGCATGTCTCACCCACTGACAGACTGTAAAACCAGCTCTGAATAAATGAACTACTGGACTAGACTTGACTGGTGCAACTTGTAAACAACAAATACATTTGAATTAAAGCGTTTAGTTTTCCTGGTTACTACCACAGCAAACATGATGAATAATGATTAATATGTTAAGGGCTGTTAATGAATCTTCCTGTCAGAAAAGAGTTTATTCTCTTAAACACATCTCAACCCTGAGATGAAAGGGCTTTAAAGTCACAGATTTCATTACTTTAAAGGAGAGATTTAGGGTCTCATTTCAACAGCTTGTTAAACAGTACAAAACTAAATATAGAAGAAGGTGAGTAACCGGTCGAAGCAAGTATTTTAAGGTTAAAACAGGCCATTTGCCTCCATGGCGAGTATAAAATTATGTGACTGTAAAAATTTCAATAAAAATGTTTACAACTTTCTTTCTCTGCATCTCAAACCTCCATGTAGACAAAGTGGGATGAAGATGAAGAAAATTTAAAGCTCCTGTCCAGCAAAGCGTGATGGTCTGACCACAGACAACTAACCTCTGAGAGGTATTTACGACAGCACTTATTAGTAGCCATAGTACACGTGTGGTATTTGCTATGAGCCCTTAACTACAGGGGCAAAGCCACGGGTGACCCCTTAACACCCTAAAACACATACACTGAAATCTAGAGCCACCTGCACCACATCTGGAGACTAGATCATTCCTACAACATTTCAGCAGCAAAATGACAACATCCCACCAGAAGTTGTCCCTCAATCCTGTCTGGATTCACACAATCTGCTTTTGTTACCAAAATGTCCCAGTGAGACAGACTGACACCGTCACTTATGTAACGCAAAACAAACGTTTCGTTCAATGGCGTTTATTAAATATCTCCATATTAAAATGAAATGATGATTTCAGCCTTTAAAGCACCGACGTGTGTAACATCTGCGCCATAGCGGTGCGCACAAACCAAACACTTGCGAAAAACGCGCACCTGCAGGTTTCCATACACGGGCTGTTATTGCGCTCTCTCGTTTCATTCCTCCATGTCCGTTTGCATTATTTCTATTCATTTCTATTATTTGTTTGCTCTTCTTCTCTAATTTAAATAACGGGAACGTGACAGTCGCATGTTCACATGCGTTTGGCAACATGCGCAAACACGAGGCCCAGCTCCCCACCGCGCAACGCGGTGACATGTTTGACCAAACAACCGCACATCGCGTGTTTACGGCCCGATTTTGCGCTTTTATTGCGCGCAGAAGCGTCGACACACGCAGCGCAATAACATAATAAAGGCCTAGAAACATGCATAAATAATGTCATATAATCTGCACCAGTACGCGAAGCCTCGCAAACGCACCATAGTGTTTCGCTTTTACCCCAAACACCATGATGGGTTTTAACCATTATTCCCAATGCAAACGATCCCAGTAAAACCAACACATACAGTCGCAATGATGCGAGATATCGGTGCGCGTTCCTAGAATTAAACGCGTTAAAACGCAGATTGTGTTTAATATTAGATCCGTGCATTAACGTTACAATGTTTGTTTGTAATAATAATAATCATTAAACGTTTTAATCTGGATCAGCAACGATGTAAGATTCGCCATCGGACAGCGTTTCTACGTTGACGCCCGATCCGACCACCTCTGCGCGTTTTTGGTATTTTGCGCTTAAAAAATACAACAGGAGACGGTTTTTACTCACGTTTGCGATGAAACGCATCTCCTCGGTTTTCAGTGCGATCACGACATCAAATCACGGCGAACGACGACCGCGTTTCGCTGGGATTCCTCCGGTAACGGATTGAGCGCAGCGGCGGCGGCGCAGGGCTGGAGCGGGCGGCGCTACGTCAGGACGCAGCGCACCGCCCGCGTCTCCTGGATTCTGCGGGTCTGTTGTCTAGTGTCTCTTATAATGCTGACTTTAGCATCCTAACCGGGATCCTGGATCACAAATCACGTCTCCTTTGATGGGTCCGGCGGGCTCGGGTTGTTGGATACCGTGTCCGGACCGTGCGAGGCGGGGCGGGGTGTTGGGTTGCGCGGTGGTTCTGCAGAACAGTTCTTTGTTCGTTTGTTGGCGAGTCTAACAGTGGGCCTACAGTACTTTCAGCCATTGCTAGAGAGATGCATTTCCTCTTATTGTTCCCCTAGAGAACGTGCATGTGAACGCCCCGTTATTTGGGGACGCATCTCCATTCACACCATCCGTAGCTTGATAGAAAGAGAAAACGGCTGTAACAAGCACAGTCACCTACAGTCATCAGTCAAGCATTGATGTCATACCTGCTAACAGGGAACGTTCATTTAACGTTACGTATTATATCAAAAGCGTTATTCTTATGTTGTTAGTGGAACGTTTTAATAACGTAACGTTTTAACATGCAATGATGTTATGATATTTTTTCCAGAACATTCAAAATAACTTTCAGACAGTAACCTTCAAGTCTATACAGACGTCTTAGGCTTTAAACATCTTCAAGCTTAGAAAGTATTTAGTGATTTTGTTTATAATAAGAATAAATAAACATACATTAATATCAAAATAATGACCAGCTGCATTTACCGAAACAGACTCGGTCCATAACTTTTAAAATGTAAAAAAGTTTTTATTAAAAAAAATGGTGTTTGCTTTGGTTTGCATAGTAACATTAAGTATGACTACAATGTATGGTTTGTATTGAAATATTTACATACCAGTTACGGATCCCTTAACCACAACAAAAACCATAAGTAATTAAAAAAGTACAATCTTTAGTGATTTTCTCAGGCATATTCAAAGCACCTTCTGCGGGTATTTAACACTCAGTATTCAAGATGGTCCTTTGTACAGTACATCTCCCTAAAACGGCCACGTCTTAAAATATTCTTCCACTTTTCTTAAAATTAAACCTTGTTTGTTCTTTGATATTAAAGAGCTTTTGCTGTTGCTGTTATGAGATGCAAACATGCCGTTTAAACCTACAAACTTATTTCCCAGTAGAAGAAAAAAGGTTCTGCAAACTAGTTTAAATCCAAACGTAACTGCAAACGTATCTTGTTCTTAAGGCTTTACAGTGAGATGTAAAGGTGGGAAATCTCAGAGACAGGAAACTAGCTCTGATAGCACAAGATCTCATCATCTCTTCAAAGAACTAACCAAAAGTCACACCTACTCTGATGCATAAGAACATGTTGGTGACTCAGAATCCTGCACCGAGGTATTTAAATACAAGAGCTTAACATCCTATCATTGTATTCAGACTGAAAGCAATGATTGGACGAACATTTTATGGATTATAAATATCTTTAGGCCACTAAGTGCTTCTCTCAGGCTGTAAAGAAGATTTCTACCAAGGCTACAAAAATGTTTCAGGTAAAAATGAACTATTAGCTAACAAGCCTTTAAGTCTGTTTTAGAAACAGAGATCTCGTCTCGACTATACGCAGAGCTCTGAGAAACCTCCATTTATCACCCATTTATGAATGAAATGTGGATGAGATTTAGAATGAAATAAGGACTCTTAATTAATACAGTACCTGAAAGAGAGCAGAAAAATCTGCCTTTAGATTTTGAAATGAAACTATATCATATGTTTTGCTATTCTTTCTTTCTCTATGACACCATTGTAATCCAATTTTTGAGCACAAGTATTTACCGTCCTTTAGCATAAATACTCTTCCCAGTTTGTCCTTATTGTAAACCGCATTTACCCTCCCAGGTTCTAATAAGGACCAACAGAAGTGTCTGAAAATGTTAAGCACGTACAGAACAGAAGTCCATCATTCTCAGTGCGTGTGCTTGTACTGTTCTCCTATCTACATATCAACATGACACAGCAGCTGTGAAACTGTCTTTGGGAGTTAGAACGTAGTTCTAGATCCAGTTCAAAAGGAAGAGTCTTTAACCGCACGGAACATCTGCAGTGATGTGGGTTGTACTTTTTGTTTGGGGTTCTGTTCTCGTCCGACCGGGCTGTACCCCGCAGACCGACCTGTGGGCTTGAACCCAGGAGAGCGTCCGGTGGGCGTGAACCCGGTGGAGCGGGCAGGTGCGGGTCGGCGCAGAAATCTGCGAGAGGTCACGAGGTCGCCGTAACCTTGCGCGTGAGAAAAGGCGTAACCGGACCGGCGTGTGCTCCTGCGGGTGAGTTTAGTGCGCCGCGGACGAGGGGCAGGTTCCTTCAGTTGATGGACTTTATACCTCACCTGTGTTCAACAACCAAGAACGTAAAATCAACACATTATATCAGTGGGTTTAAACCAGCACATTGCTTACCAAAATATTTAAGGTTCTCATTTCAAGGCAAAAACTCATTTTCAACTTATAAAACGGTCTTATGTTAACGGTCTACCTTGTCATTGATGGTAGGACAGATCTGATTGTAGAGGAACCGGTGAGCAAGAACAGGCAGAACACATAGTACCGTCGTCAAGGCAACAGTCAGCCACACATTAGACTGGTTAAGACAATTCCGGGCAGTTCCTGTAAAACAATTATACTGAGAAATGGCTGATATCAGTTTGTCACACGGAAAGATCATGCGAGTCCTTCTTACCTACAAATGCAAATGAGGGCGGATGCAACCGGAAGAGTCCGTCTGTATACATGGTGAATGTTAATATGAAAAACATCCCCAAACTCCCCCAAACAAACAGATGGTTAATAACAGTCCAGTACGACAGATCCAGGCCCATCTGAGAGAGATGGTAAAGACACACACACATTTATTAATTTACATTTATTCAGTTTGCAGACACTTTTATCCAAAGTGACTTACAGTGAATTCAAGGTATACATTTTCAAAGTACACAAGGTACACTTACTACTTCCTTAGAGATACTGTTTTTATTAATATAATAAGCCATAAACAATTGAATCAAACTCAACTAACCCACAATCTAACCCTAACAGAAAACATTTTGCATTTTTACAATTAAACAATATTTTGCTGACTTTGGGGTACAAATTAAGCAATGTGGTTAAGTAAACACACACACACACACAGCTGCAACACTGGTAACAGTTTAACTGACCTGTACACACACTGTGACTGTGAGACAGGTTTGAGTTATCAGTGCAAACGACTGATAATCTGCCCCGTCTCGGCCGTCGCTCCTCGCCGTGTTGTACGTGGCGGCGTAGGGCACGAAGAAGAGCACTAGCGAGCTGTAACAGCTGTGAAGTGCACACATCATGAAAGCACGCTTACTGAAGTACATACTCAACTGCCCCGGGACATACAGCTGTGGAAACTCCAGACTCCAGCCGGCGTTCACATCCTGAGAACAAACACACAAATGTATGTGAAGTGACACACAAACACACACAGGTACACACACAGGTACACACACACACACACACACACACACACACACACACACACACACAAACACACATTTTACCTGGTCAAACAGACTCATTCCAAGAACAGGCAGGGCTGTGTACACCAGGTTATACAGAGTGATGAAGCCTTCATCATACACTGTCTATAAAGACAAGCACAGTAAAAATAAAACGTGATTATTTCTGAACCTTCAGAAACACAGAATAACAAACAAATGCTGACAACAACTCATTAAACACAACCAGCCTTTACAGCATTGCATTCATAATTATTTAGATAGGAGACCTGCAAACAAGAATCGCAGGAGATGAAGATTTAACTCACCTGAGCGGAGAAGCCGCAGAAAAACGCGTACCAGAAGTGCACAAACGTGAAGGTGAAGTTTTTATAGAAGAAATAGCGCAAAAACTTGCACATGCGCAGATACGACCAGCGGCCGTGCACCAGCAGAAGGCGCTGAAGGAATCTGAACTGGGCGAATGAAAAATCACTGGACAGCACAGCCTGCATCCCCTCCTGACCACTGATGCCCACACCGATGTGAGCCGCTGTCCGGGGACAGAGAACAGATCGTGTGCGTCTCATAAGACGTGTGAAACTCTACACTGAGGTTCTGAGAGGCTTAACGCCGTATAGCTGCTGTGATTTAATATGGCCTCACCTTTGATCATGCTGACATCATTTGCTCCATCTCCTATGGCCAGGGTGACGGCTTTCTTATATTTCTTGACGAGTTCCACCACCTGAGCCTTCTGCAGAGGAGTCACCCGACAGCAGATCACCGTCTTACACATGCTGGCTGTCCGCAAAAACTCCAGCTCCATGCTGCTCTCCAGAGCAAATGCCTGCATCGCACACACAAACACACACACACATGCACAGAAACACACATGCACACACACACATGCACACAAACACACACAATGACATCATGGCTTTAGTTATAACCATCATAAACACAACAGGAAGTGGGATGGACTCCCTTTGGGAAGCCACAGTCATCTCAGTGCTAAAGTTCATATAAGGACATGAGGCAAGAAAGAGAGAGAGAGAGAGAGAGAGAGAGAGAAAGAGAGAGAGAGTTTCTCACCAGACTGTGTCCATTAATCACCAGTCCATATTCTCCATTCACTTGCTCATCCTGGACCACTTTAGGAGTATTTCCCAGGATAATCTCGGGAATCAGGAATTTATCTTGTTCTGTGGCGGGTCGCATCTTTAGACGGGCATCCCTGCCAAATAAAAAAAACACAATTTGTTGTGAAGGATTGTGTAAATGAAAAGTGTGTGTAGAATGAAACAGAGATTTAAACGAAAACATCTGTATGGTGGGTTAGATACCTCATCTCCTGTCTGACCTCCTCTGGTGAGTGTGATGAAATGATGAAGACATCATTCATCTCCTCTCTCAGAAGATTACAGGAGTAACCAATGTTCTCAGCTGTCTCTGTTACAGAAAGACAGGAAACCATTCAGTTAAATGATTGTATAACGGATCATTCATTGTGTTCAATGTTAATAACAAAATCACTGCATTTTATGAGGTAGAGCATAACTTTGAGTTTATGAGTTGAGAGAATTACGAAGAACGGAGAATTAATTCTGAGAACTAATTAATTAATTTTTAATACATACAAAACATATATAAACAAACAGATAAAAGTAGTTAAAGGTTTAACTAGAGTTTATCCTGAAAATCTTTAATTCCAGAAGTCATTTAAAACTTTAGCTCAAGTAAGTTGGTTCATGTGAGAGTCTATAATGCAGGTCTGTTGAACTACAGCAACAGAAAAGGACCTTGTTTGTCTCCAGTTAGCACCCAGATCTTGATTTCTGCTTTTGCCAGCTGCTCAATGGTGTGAGACACTCCGTCCTGAAGTTTGTCTTCTATAGCCGTGGCCCCAATTAACTAATAATGAGACAGAGGGCCATACTATTACTATTAGCTAGTTAAACATTATCAGACATTTACAACAATGTGTTTATACCATCATGTCTTTCTCTATCTCCTCATAGAGTTTGTCTAGTTTCTCTTCTCGGTCCTCCAGCGCTACACTGGCCTCATGGTGACGCTGTTTCCACTCAGAAAAATATTCTTCATCCAGATCTTTATAAGACAGAACAAGAGTTCTCAGCCCTTCTCCAGCAAACTCCTACAGGTAAAAATACAACCCAGAGAGGTTAAAACACAATAAGAGGTAAACAGATGAGGAATTAGATGCCATGCAGAATTTGAGAAGGTCTAAGAAACATATTTTGTAATGTATTTGGCGTCTCACAGGCGCCCTCTGGTGTCTTACATTAAGGTGCTCAGTAGTGGCCTCCATGAGTTTACTGCAGGAAGCATCCAGCCTCTCATATATGATGGTATCGGCTCCTTTACAGTACAGCGTGAGTTTTCCCTCTGGATTACGGACTGACAGACAAACACAAAGCGTCAGATATTATCTGTTGACAGCCTCCCTAATCACTCTATTGGCCAGCCAATGCCCACCAATCACAGACATCCTCTTGCGTACGTTGTTGAAGTCCAGAATGGCCAGCAGCTCGTAGCTCCTCTGAACCCCCATCTCCTCTGTCGTGATGGTCTCAGGACTCCGGGAGCGGAACACAAACCCGAAATTACGGGCAGCTGTGACCAGAGCGCCTTCATCTGGAGACTGGGCCTGGTACACCAGATCACCTGGAGAGAGAAAATCGATTAATCAGTGTGTGTGTGCATCTGTGTGTGTGTGTGCATCTGTGTGTGTATCTGTGTGTGTGTATCTGTGTGTGTGTGTATCTGTGTGTGTGTGTGTGTRTCTGTGCGTGTATCTGTGTGTGTGTGTGTRTSTGTGTATCTGTGTGTGTGTGTACACAATTCCTCACCCTCCTTTTTCTCCTCAGCCATGACGGTGTGACAGAGAGCCAGCAGTCTGAAGAAGTTGTGAACCTCCACACACTCTAACTTCACCGCCTCAACCAGACTGTGATCATAAAAGAGGAACTTTGAGTCCGCAAGACGGTTGAAGGAGAAATCCACCGGTGTCATGTCCTGTTACACAACTCCAGCTCATTAACACAGCAGACTCATCAAAAATAACCCGCTGCGTGTGTCTAAGACCTCACCTCTGTGATCTCCAGCCTCTGGCCACTGTAGTGATCAATAACATCTCCTGTGGAATCACATTCACCACATTTTAGAGTTCACACAGAATCTCTCTCCGATTGATCACCTCAGAGACGTTTGTGTCTCTATGTCTGTATTTGCTTTCTTGTTTTTCTTATTAAAAACTACATCAAGCTACAATCCATAATTCTTTCCTTGAAACTGAACACAGTTACTGAGCAAACACATGGCAGATCAGTGCTCCACATGGTTTCTTTAACCTAATTTGCAACCGTAAGTTTGTAATAATGATTTAAAATTTGCTCTTGGATCCAATTTCATGGGAAATATAATTTTGAACCAGCTTGTAGCTACAGTAGATGTTTAGAATTTAAACTTATCATCCACATTAAAACAATAAGCTCACAAGTAAAGCTTGTGAGATTGTGGGATTGTTTCTCACCATAACATTTCCCGTTGATGGAGCATTTGTTGAAGGTCATGATGTTCTGCGTGAGGGTGCCGGTCTTGTCAGAGAAGATGTATTTGATCTGGCCGAGCTCCTCATTGAGGGTTGTGGTCCGAGCTTCGGCTGGTGTGTTGGACCGAATGTGATACATGTTCCTGTCCCAGTTAATGTAGTAACTGTTGCCTAAGCGAATCACCTCCATACTGCAAAGTAACGTTATATGAACGTAAAGAAAATGATTTGGTGATGATGTGTGCACTTACTGAAAGCTCATTATTGGTTCTTCAAAGAAGAACTTTTTTTAAATCAAGAACATTTCTGCTGTATATGGTTCTTTGAAGATCTTAATGGAACATCAAGGTTCTTCAGATCTTGGCTTTTCTAATTAACAAAGGAAAGAAAGTTTCTTTGTGGAACTACGTTGGACGGTTCTTCTACAGAACTGTTCTCTGAAACCTTATTATATATTAGACCTAATACAGTTTGATTTTATGGGACTGTGTATACAACACACACGACACACCTGACGTAGAGTGAGATGGGCACCACAGTGTTGAGGATTATAATGTAAGACCAGAACGTGAGGAAGGCAGAAAACACAGTGTTCTGTTCCCTCGGAAGAAAGACGGTGAACTTTGACCCCTCCTGTTTTTCCCAGATTCCATTTCCCACAGCCAGGATAAAACACATCAGAGCCAGGAGCCCAAAGATCTACAGAACATGGACCACAAGCCAGTACAAAGTCATACGTTTTCTCCAATATGAATGGGTTGGTACCAACAGTAGCGAGGCTGCGGGGTGTGAAACTTACAAACAGCACGAGAACGTTCATGAGGCGATCGATACTGGTCCTCTTAAAGGTGCTTTTCCCACAGTTCTGCATCAGCTTGGTCTCCGGTCCTGAAGGAATCACACATACATTAACAACAGCCAGGCTGGCTAACAGGTAACAAACATTAGCTAACATTGTCTGAAAGTTTTCTCAAAGTTATCAAAAACGTTTTTGCAGTAACCTTTTCCAGAAAGTTTCTGTTATATAATTGAAAGATTGGGAAACTTTTTAAAAACCTACAATCATTAGCTGGGTGAAGCTATAATGAACAGAACATACATCTCTTGACCAATTAATTGCTAATTAATTTCACATGACAATTTAATGACATTTAAAGTCGCGGATGAATTCATTTAAAATCATTTCATTTGCACTCAGCTAGAGTGATTTGTAACCATCTGAATGTATTACCAGCAAACAGCACCAGACCGAAGCACCAGTCAGTGTTTCTGATGGTGCAGCCCCTCAGCAGAATCCTCTCGTTGTCTAGTGAGTGTTTCTGGGTGTCGTATGTGAGGGTCCCGGTAAAACGGTCCAGTCGGTTGTTGGGGGGCTCGCAACACACCTTCCCTAAAACACACAGCAGAACGAAGCGAAATATTACTGCTTAAAGGTTGTGCCTTCACAGTTTTAAAGATTTAAAGATTGTCAATTAATAAAAATTACCAAAGTAAAGAATTACAAAAGAAACATATTTCAGCATTTGGAGCAGCCTTAGATTTAAGTCTCAGTTTTAACTCCTTTTAATCTCACTGCTGTAATGTCTCATGTGTGGTTTTATTCTCTATGGACGGACAAAGCAAAGAAAAACACTCACATAAACCTCATCACAAGTTCTCACCCATCTAACACAGAACATTCAAACAATGGCTCTTTTTAGTTCTACATAAAGCTTGCGTTTAGCATCGTTTTTTGTTGTAGTTTCTCCTCACCATTGAACGCTGCCAGAGCCTCCAGATTATCACCCATGTCTCCTGTTACAGTCAGAGACTGTTTCACCTTCAGGTTAGTTTCTCTGGAAAACCAACAGAGATCAAACGTGCATGAAATCATGAGGAGAAATCAAACAAACAAAACATTCGTTCAGTCACTCCCT
>JBAJNP010006620.1:0-25038 GCA_036877545.1 Yasuhikotakia modesta | reverse complement strand
GGGAACCATTCCAGAAGTTTAGTGTGGAGTCCATTGGAAACCAATGTCTGCAGGCTTGTCACTGAGTTATGTCATTCTATGAAATCAGTATAGTAGATGCATTAACTCAACAACTATTGAGTAAGAGAGTTTTGGCCTGTTGATGACACTGTAATTTGTCCAATAGTGTCAGTGTAAAGGTTCGTACATTGATTACGTACACATTATCGTTGTATAACGTTATTGTTGTATAATGTTATTGTTGTATAATGTTATTGTTGTATAATGTTATCGTTGTATAACGTTATTGTTGTATAACGTTATTGTTGTATAACGTTATTGTTGTATAACGTTATTGTTGTATAATGTTATTGTTGTATAACGTATAACGTACACGTTATCGTACTCTCACAAAAACAAAACTTGACTTCTTGAAGCCAGAGAACACACACACAATGTTACAGAACCCTAAAATTGTCCTGAATATTATATAAAATAAGCTTTATACAAAGCTTATTTTTTTCACTTAAAGGGATAGTTCACAGAAAAACGAGAATGTTATCTGTGCTGACAAAATGGGTTGGAATGAGCATGGGCTAATTATGAACTACAGGAAGAATGAGTAAAAAATGTCCCTTATGGTCCATTATATTTCAAATATTCCTTCTAAAATGATCTTTATTTGTACAATTTTGACAAAATGTTGACACTTTTTTCTGCTTCTGAGTCTTCTCAATGACTGGTGCTTCAGAAAGGTGCTTTACAAAACTCTAATTCCAAACTGTCATACACAATTTTTTAATTTAAACCTTCTCAACCTGTAAACTTTTTTTTAAACCTTTTCAAGGTTTTTTAAATAATGTGAAAATGACAAACAGTAAATGTTTAAAATTAGTACATTGTGACTTTCTTCCAGCATGGGTCATACATTCTGTCATATTTATTTCAAATTAGTGATGGGTGAACAAATCTTAAATGTGACTCGAGAAGAACAGGTCATGATTCGTTTAGTCGCACATGCGCATATTGCGCAACACCCTATAGATTCTGTTAGTTCACCTGTTTCGAGTCTTCAGGTTTTCAACAGAATTGATTAGTTCATCTTTCGAGTCTTTCGAGTCATTCGTTCATCACGTGACAGCCCTAACTAATCAATTCTCTTTCCGGCTCAAGCAGCATAGGTTAAGCTGAGGGACTGTCATGTGATGAACAAATGACTCAAAAAATTCAAACGATTTGAAAGATTTGTTCATTTTGCTGAATGAGTGTCAAAGATCTGAGTCAGTAAAATGACCCGAACTTTTTTCACAGGCTTTCTTTACAAATTGAACATAATGTTGTTGCAAAAAACAATTATACAGATTTAGAACAAATTAAGGGTGAGTAAATAATGACACCTGGTACAACAGTCACATGATAATGGTTGTACGGGCTGTTGTCTATGTCAGAGCAATCATGGAATGGGAAATAACTTGAATATTCCAATAATGAGTATTCCAATAGTTCACAGGACAGCCAAATGTTTTCCGAACAAACCTAAAGGCCTCCTGGATGGGATGACAGCTCAAGATCATTTAGAGGCTTTGCTCCAAACTATTTCAACAGATGGAATATGCTTGTGTCCTAAAAGTCTTGATCAGAATTCAGGACCATGCTGTAAGAATTACATAAGTATTACTTGATTAAATCTAAAACATTGCAAAAATAACACTCAGGCTGTGAACAGTTATGGCTTTGAAGCATGTGTTTGGTGCCAACACTAAATTATGGGAACATTAGTTCATCTGTTTTCACATTAGTGCAGAAGCCAAATCAACTATGGCTTTTGGTGAAAGATGTTTTTGATTTTGCTGTGCACTGTGTGTTAACAACATGTATGGTTGCTAAGGAAAAAGAGACATAGGAGATATGCAAGTATGCATTAACATTATACTAAATTAAGCCATCTGTTTATTACAAATTATCCCTTAAATGTTATGTGCTCTAAAGCGAGCAGTGTACAAAGTGTTGCCTAAGGCTGAAATTATTATTGTTTGTAAAATGTAAAACATTTTAATGTTGAATGTAAAACAGATATGCCATTTTCTTCACTGAATATACCACAGAGATCTCAAGAACTATTAGGTTTATTTGCAGTGACTGTTGCTTATCAACTGTTGCTGTAGCATGACACAGGTGCTGTTTTTTTAACTAATCCAATGCTATATTTCCCTGCAGTGCGTGAGAATTTGATTGTTCAATCTGCAATTATAAAGTGACTTGCAAGCAATGATGATTGTAGTCTTGAGGTTGGGAAAGGAGCGATGATTGTACCTCTTTAGTCTTAATGGGTTGAGCATCCTTCATTGTCTCTGTTTCTGTTCAGAACAGTTGCTTTAAACTTGACCTTAGACAGTCCGTACTCATCTTAACATAAATTGCCGTAGCTGACAGCTAAGAAATACATAGGGATGCATAAATAGCTGGCTGCCAAATGTCTGATGCAAAAAAGTCTGGATTTGGTAAACAATAGGGACTTTATATAGGCATATATGCTATTTAGGTAATAAACGGTATACTACTATACTGTAAATAGTTTCTTCACACGATTGCAATTGTTTTTTGAATTAGAACAATAATTATTATATGTTAAGAGATAACCAGAAAGAGAAACAAATGCTTCTGACAGAATGAATCCTCCAAACTGCCATTGCATGACGACCTGGCCTAATGTTACTCAACCAAGATATCTACTTTTTCTATGGTAAAATATCGATTACCTCTATCAGTCAGTTAAACCATTTAGCTGTAAAGTATTTCAGAAAGCCGTGTTTTAGCTCTAGTCCTAAAATCTTGTGTGTGTCTAGGTGTTCCTAAACGTTAAAAGTGGTCCAAAAGATGTCTGAGCTATTTGTCTGCATTTCTGTAAAATTATGTACAGGCCTACAGGATTGCACTCTAAATTGTTTTCTGACCTTAGATAACTGTTGTAGGAACTATTCTGAATTGTAGTACAGAATAAACAATTCTGTACAGAGAGTTGTACAGAACAAGAGTTGTTCCAGGCTAGTGAAAGTTAGTACGCTTAACAGCAGTTGTTTAGTACCTACCACAATCCCACAGCTTATCATTACATTAGCATAACATCTAACATCAGACTTTCTTTTAACTGCAGGAAATGGGCTCTATAGCCATACATCCATTCATGCTGAGCACATGTGAGTTCCATTAGCATGACTCAGGCTAGGAGGTTTAAGCAGACACTGGCTAGACATGCTCTTTAAAGGTGCGTGATAATTTCTTTGGGGCCACACACAGCAGAAATGCAGCAGATCACACATATCACAATGTTGTAAAACATTAAATTTTTCAAAAGAACAAAGACATCTCTGGGTAATATCATTAGTATTAGTTTATAATATACTTACATATTATTGTACATTTGGTTAGACACTGAAGCATATTATATTATCGTATTAACTGCACATTATATGTAAATGTTTACATATAATACATACAAGCATAGACAAATACTGCACAATCCATTGTGAATGATATAATAATTGGTTAGAACAGATTTTTTTAAAAGTTTTTTTGTAGGTGAGAATAATCTGACCCACTTGTAACACAACTCTTATTTATCACTAAAAAGTGGAGAAATTTTGTCTAGGAAAGCCCTTAGTAAATGAAAAAATAAATTAAGTTTAGCTGAGGCTAGTAACAGCTTATTAAAGTCATTAGCACTTTTTTTGTAAATAAATGAATAGCTATGATGAAATGAGCGTTACAGTAAAGTGGGTTTCACTCAATTTCAGTTGTCTCCTTTAAAATGACACAAAACAGACTGAACTGAATGTTATTTGATGTCTCAACCTATTAACCTACTAATTTAATAATTTTCATATTTTAAATTGAAATATATATATATATGCGATTTGTAAAAATGTATACATTTCTAAAGTTGTTCATAGTGATATATTACATGCTGTTAGTACGTTATTAGTGTCTGATGTGCATATAGAAATGCAATGGTCCTATAGTTATGCTTGTCAGGACTGAAGGAGATAAACAAAAGTAATTGTTATGTACAGGAACTAGGGTTAAGGGCCGACAAAGGAAACTGAAACAGGAACAACTTAAAAAGGAGAACTAATGAATGAAACAGGTGAACACGATAACTAAATACAGGTGAGAGTGATTAACAAAAACAAGAACATGAAATAATGTGAAAAACCAAATGACAACGACTATGGGGGAACACAAGGGACAAAACCAAAACTGTTCAGTGGGGTACTGTGACAATGTGATTATCATTTATTAAATCATTCTGCTAAATGCTGATTGTTTCATTAATGAGACAGTGTTCTAAAATCTGGACATTGAAAACTTGTGCACAGGAAGTAGTTATCATGATTTTATTCTGTTCAGTTGCAGATAATTTTTATTTGCATCTTGATTTGGTTTGAATCTGTCTTTAATCAGAGGACATATTTGCCTGTTGGTAGATCACATTAAATATTTTGTTGACATGCCCTGTGGGGTGACAGGCAATACTTCATTTAAAACTATTTCAAACTTCATTTTAACAATTATTTTATAATTGTTATTATGCATTTAGCCAAACACACACACTGTTTACATTTTTTATAGTTTTAACCTAAAATCTTTTCTCAGCTACCCTTGCATTTAGGCTAAGGCACAAATAAGGTTTAAACCTTAAATTTGGGCATAATGGGGAAAGTGGTTGCAACACATTCAAAGTCATGATTGTGTGTGTTGTGTCTGTTCTATGTTTATGTTTTGGAGACAATATCATGTAGAGACAAGCAAAAACATGTTATCTGGCGATCTAATGAAGCGGCAATACAGTGGGAGTGGAAACAGGTGAAGGAGGTCAGGTTGAAATTGTTAGTGAAGGTAGTTACATACAGCATCTGCTAAGCAGCATCGCTGTTCCTTCAGTGGACAATTGCTTAGCCGGAAATGAGTCATTATTGAGGGCTCCTTTATTGTTTACAGGTCCAAGCCCCATAGAGATTTAATTGAAAGGGGAGGTTTTGATTTTTCAAGTTTCAATATTTTCTATATGTGGTCTTCAGATTAAAATGGAAATGCTTGTAAAATACAGGAAGACAAATTAAAGACATATATTGGTAGGATTGACTAAAAGTCTGCAAAGATGTCAGATCAGTTGATAAACAGTTGTTGATCATGTAAATGATGTAACAGAAACAACATACTGTCAAGAAACATACTGGCAAATTGTGGTAAAGCTGCTGAAAAGTGCAAATGTCAAGCATTCATAGTGTAAAAACAAACTTTTTAATGTTCAATAGGAAAAGAAAAATAATTTTCTATAAATATTTTGGGCCTTAAATGAGCAAAAACTGTTTAAGTTTAGCTAAAAAGCAAAACTGGTTAAAAATGGCTTGTTTTCTGAGAATGCAGCCCAAAAACTGTAAATTTGGATTTAGTTTTGAAAATGGATATTTTTGGTTATTCCCTGTTTATACTTAAGTGAAATAATCAAGCTACATTCTTTAGCAAACAACAATATACCACCCCATCCCAGGTTTACCTTACACTGGATAATTGGTAATGTTGGATATTAAAATAAATAAAAATACACCTGGCACAAAGCAAAACTAATATTTTGTTGCAATAATACATTATGATTCACAATCCATGTAGCAGTACAGTGACTGAACTTTTAGATTATTAACAGTCATGTTTGCAAGCACGTTGTTGGTATCTGTAAACTCTTCTTTATTGTGGTTTTTCCTGATTCTTAATTTTCCGTGGGAAATTTTATTTTTAAAATTTTATTTTAATTTTAACGTGGGAAAAATATTCAAGCTGCAGTGTGGCCATAGGGGATATTAAATTATTCTCTCTTTCAAGGGTCAGTCTTCTCTACACAAACAAACACAGCTTTTCCTAAATAAAAGCCCTATTAAGCCAGCTCAAATGCTCATTAAACAGTCTTGGCAGCACACCTCAGGGCAGTCCAAACTCTGAAATCCCTCGGAATTTACTGTCCCTTCCAGATCATTTCAGCTGGATGTCAGCAAGAGTCAGAAAGGACTTTGGAGTGCATGTCTGGGTCAGGTTTCCAGGTTGAGTGCTTGGGTGGCAGACAGCAATCATCATTCTGCAAAATTGTGTTTAAACACAGAATGTTGGGAGAGTAAAATTAGATGCATCTCATCTCATTGGATTATTTTGTCTGGCCAGATGGCTGTTTGAGTCTGGCCGGTATTAGGGCATAGAGTTGAATGGACATTTAATATTCAGCCATTTAAATGTCCGAAAAAGCCATATGATCTAGTTGTAGGTCTGGGTAACTTAAACACCCAGGGGAGTTGTTGGCAGTGGCCCACCTGCCTCATTAGAAGCCCTCATTACCTCTCATTACAACAGCGGCAAGCTACACTATGTGAGCAGAGATCTACACAGAGAAACCTTTAATTCAGGCTCAATGGGAAACCTGACCCCACTCATGAATAATAATAGCTGACATCATTGTAAGGAAGGTAAATTGCACTGTCCATCTGCCTCAGGACAAGAAGCATCTGGGAATTTGAATGGCTTTACTCAGTGGCAAATAAATTTGGGTTATTTCCAAACCTAAAGGGTCCTGAACTTCTAATTGCAGAAAACTAAAGCTGGACATGCAGGCCCACACACACCTTATTATTTAAAAAAAGCTGATATATTACATCACTCAGAAGTTTTTTCTTCCCTTGAAGAACATGCTGATATCTCTCTGCTGTTTGTGTATTTTGGTTTGAATGGCACATCTGAACCACCTGATATTCTAACCGTTGCTTCTGCCCAGATGAAAATGATTAAAATCTATAATGTGTTCCATAAGTTGAATGAGCCAATGACAGCAGGACCCTCTGCTCGTGTAACATGAGTGACTTGTTTGATCAGTGAAAAGAAAAAGAAAGTGTTTTCATACCACATGTTATTCTTCAAATTTTAGAATGTCGTTTGGAATTAACAGACTGGCAGAACCTTGAAACTTAATGGGATATATGTTTTTCTTTTCATTTCAGTCTTGTAAATGCCTTTTTAAACAACAAGTTTAAAAAAACATTTTAAAATTGATAAAGTAAGCCCTGGTTTTGTTTGTTCCTTTCTTTTTTTAAAATACCATCTAGTATATCAGTTCAATTGAGGTTAGAAGTTACATTCAAAACATGCATTTCTCTTGTCATCAGCACATTGAGTTTGCCTGTCATAGGATATGTGCTTAATCAGATTAAATGCTTCCCTTTTCCATGTGACAGTTCACAAGAGCTTTTACAAGCATGCCATGAAACTTGTATTTTAAAATATCAGCACCCTGTGCGCCTTACCTCAGAGATGGTCTCCTCTTTATGAAATGCCTCAGGCTAAAGGTTGTTTTAATTCCAGCTTTCACACTCGACAGATTTATCTCCCAAACAGAGTCCTGTTCAGCTTAACAAAACATGAGTATCCTTGTCCTGTGCCATCCACTTCAGCCCAGCTCCCACTGTCTCTTAGGGGAAATTGATTGTTCCCAAAGTTGGAGTCCCAAAGCTACTCCCCTGACCTCCACCGCAGGAGCCAACAGGTCCTAGTGCCTCCTCTTTCCCTCCCTTTTCTGCCCCTCCTTTTCCTCTGTACTTCTATAGGCTGTGGAATCCGGTGCGCAGTGCTGAGACTAACAGAGGAAAGTAAAGCTTTGTTTAGGTCCCGCTGAGGGGATGATTCACAGTCAAGAATCACTTGGTCCATATCACCCATTCAGATTTTGTCTTTTCCTAGTCCTGTTAGTCATCATAGGAATTTTTTACCTCAGTTGTGTCAGTTAACTTACTTGAGTCATTCGGTCACAATCTATTTTGTGTCTCGGTTATTTGCATAAAAATCTGAGGCAGTTGTTTCACAGATGCTGTGAATAAGAATCAGAATAAAGGAATGCCAGAAGTTTATTTTTTTGCCTTTTAATCATGACTCAAAAAAACACACACATTACAGAAAAAGTATCAATGCCTTGATAGAGGAACCCTCACAACTGCAGTTCTGGGGCCCCAGGTTAAATTGAATTTGAGAAAACGTACACTCACAGGAAGTGCAGTTGACCTACTGAAGTAAGTGAATATGACATGAAGAGTTTTCTCACAGCAAATGAAAACCTGGCTTTAATAACTTTCTATGGAAAGTTCCCATGGAAAATTAAAGGTCGTCCCCTGCATACATTGTTTTATTCATGTCTTTGCAGGGTGATGAACTTAGTGTTGAAAGTATTTAAAATGCAATTTAATACCAAGCACGCACCCAGCTTTGAACTGGGCCAGTACACTCATATATCATAACAAAGGGCCTTTCTTATTTTTACCTGCCCTCTGAATGTCAGGTTCAGGTGAAATCAGGTTCTAACTTACATCTTTTCAATGCAGGACATTAAAACTGAGCTTATTGTTATTATTTGATTATTGTAGTTTAATTGTAACTTTGAATAGACATATCTATATACTAGGGGTGTAAAAATGTACCAATGCCATGGTTTGGTTCATATCATGGTTTTGGAGCCACGGTTCTGTTTGCATCATAAGCAATTTAGCATCATAAGCAATGCTAAAGAATACTAGATGCACATTTACTTAATAATACAAACCCTATTCCAAAAAAGTTGGGACACTGTACAAATTGTAAATAAAAACAGAATGCAATGATGTGGAAGTTTCAAATTTCAATATTTTATTCAGAATACAACATAGATGACATATCAAATGTTTAAACTGAGAAAATGTATCATTTTAAGGAAAAAATAAGTTTATTTTAAATTTCGTTGCATCAACACATCTCAAAAAAGTTGGGACAAGGCCATGTTTACTACTGTGTGGAATCCCCTCTTCTTTTTATAACAGGGACTGAGGAGACAAGTTGGTCAAGTTTAGGAATAGGAATGTTGTACCATTCTTGTCTAATACAGGCTTCAAGTTGCTCAACTGTTTTAGGTCTTTGTCGCATCTTCCTCTTTATGATGCGCTAAATGTTTTCTATGGGTGAAAGATCTGGACTGCAGGCGGGCCTTTTCAGTACCCGGATCCTTCTTCTACGCAGCTATGATGTTGTAAGTGATGCAGTATGTGGTCTGGCATTGTCATATTGGAAAATGCAAGGTCTTTCCTGAAAGAGACGATGTCTGGATGGGAGCATATGTTGTTCTAGAACTTGTATATACCTTTCAGCATTGATGGTGCCTTTCCAGATGTGTAAGCTGCCCATGCCACATGCACTCATGCAACCCCATGCCATCAGAGATGCAGGCTTCTGAACTGAGCGCTGATAACAACTTGGGTTGTTCTTGTCCTAGTCCGGATGACATGGCGTCCCAGTTTTTCAAAAAGAACTTCAAATTGATTCGGCTGACCACAGAACAGTTTTCCACTTTGCCACAGTCCATTTTGAATGAGCCTTGGCCCAGAGAAAACGCCTGCGCTTCTGGATCATGTTTATATATGCCTTCTTTTAGTTATGGAAACATGGTAGAGGGAGAAGCCCAAGGTGTTTTCATGTTTGTGCTTTCTATGTTCTGGCTCCATGCCAAGAGTTTTGGAGGCAAAAACTCATGGGGAGATTCTGAGAAAAGACGAGTCTGTGATAAAAATCTTTTACCCATTATCAGATCTCCATAATTTTTTTCTCTGGCTGTGTTATGAAGCTTTGAAACCATGATTGAATTTGAAAGAGAAGACAAAATGGAAGGATGTTTTACAGCAAATTGTAGTTTTAAGTGACACCTTAAATGTTTCTTTGCTGTGTTTGCTCTTCTGATGTGTTCCAATGACCAATATTTAATTTTCTGCAAAAGCTTGTTTTACTATTGCTATTTACAGATTGCCATTTACAGGTTAAAATAATATTAAGGTTGGCTTCATTTAAAATTTAGATATTAAGGAAACTATTCTAGATATAAAACTAGATATTATAAAGAAACTTTTTTTAAAAGCAGTTTTGTAAAGAAAATCTCTTCCACATCATGCATTTATAATTTAATATTGGTTTACTTGTGTTAAAAGCAGTTATTGTTTCAGTATTAAAAAAAAAACAGTGTCAATAGTTGGAGCAGTGTTCATGTTTTTACTGTCTGGCAGTAAGAATTTGTTTTTTTTGTTTTTTTTATACTCCATCTTCCATTGGTTATGCAAACATGTAGTGCCACCCCCAACTCATGCCATTGGTTGAGTCATTATTGGTATGTTTGGCTGGTCATGATGCTTAAGTAGATGTAGATCATGATGTTTAGATGATGCTGCAGCAGTGTTTACACTTTCTGTGGACAAGAGCATATAAATGGTTATTATGGTTATTATATAAATGGTTATTAAACTTATAGTTGTCTCTGCATATTAAACTGTAATAGAAGATATTTTTCTTTAAAAGCATTACATCACTACAAAAGCATATCAAATGTCACCAAACAGGAAACCGTTTGAATAATATGAATGAAAAATACTCCATGAAGTCATAGGAAAACAACAAGCAAAAAAAATATCCCCAAGTAACATTCACCAGGACATGTATCCTATGTTGCAGCTCTTGTGTAATTGAGCCAGACCTCCTACGCTCATTGCTGGGTCGAGAGCTGACATATCACTGCCACCTCTTCACTCATTGACTCCTCATCTTCTTCATCCCACCACTCTGCGCTTCAGAAGCCCGCTATTGTCCTGCCAAGGCCGACTGCAGAGAACAAAAACCCTCCACACTCCCCAATCAGCTCTTCACTTTTGCCTGCTCTCCAGACACTGCCGGTTAGAGGGTGGAAGTCAAATAAACAAATACAAAGAGACATCTGTCGAACTGAAAGAGTATGTTACTGTATATCAGACATTGCATTAAAAATAGATGAAAACATTGTTTAATTTGTGTATTAACTTCTTTCATGCAATGCTTTGTCTCTCAGTTGGTTTTTATATGCCAGTGCCATGTAATGGCAAAGGTAATGGTTATTGAATTAGTCTTCCAATGCAAAGTTGCATTGAATTAGTAGTCCAATTACTTATTAAAACTTATATCAGTTTTCATTTCTCTTCTAATTAAAGGTTGTAATGCTTTGAGTAGTTTGCTTTTGTTTAGAGCTTATTTTTATAAGAATTTAGTTTTAAATCCTTATGAAACTGAAAGGGGGAAAAACTATTTCCAGAACCAAGGCAATTGAAAAAGTGGGCAGCTTCTGATGTTCTCTGTAACATGCTCTACTTAAGTCACGTTTTGACATGACTTTCATGAGGTAACCACTTATAATTGCAGTGACAAAGTTTGTTTACATGGTTGCTATGGAGATAATACCATATATCTATGTTAGTTTATTCTAGTAGCTTTACTGACAGACCCAATTACAAATCCTTGTTCTTCATAATTGAATGTATCCCATAGAGTGTGAATCACAGTATAGTAGTCGGTGCCAGTTATTAAAGGATAAACTCTGTCACACACTGAATTTTTTGGCATTTTTAACTATTCATAACAAGCAAGCCGAGTCAAAGTGACAGCAATTAGGCACATTCCTCAAATGCCTAGTCAGCCCACAGGTTCTGCAGGGCAAATAGGAGCTCTCATTCATGTAGTATGTGGCGCTAAACTGAAACCCACTATTTAATGTCTGCTCGTAATGGGAATACTATTCTTTTAAAGGGGCTTTGCAGAGACTATTACTAAAGCATAGAATGGCTTGCAGCTAATAGCCATTTGTAGATTTGAACAGTTACTTAGTTTACATTCAAAGAGGGCATTTACATGAACCTACAGTCATGACAAAATGATTAATTCTACAGATCAGAGAGTGTTTGAAAAACAAAAGTGAGATGGTTTTGGCACATATAAACTTGTCACACGAAGTGTGAATGAAATTTCAGTGTAAATGAAAGGCTTTTTAAACATTCAGAATTTTCACTTCATGCCTTTCAAACACTGTAATTTTATTGTCAAGCATGAAAGTGTATTTTGTGGCTGTTTTATACAGGGCCCAGGTGGACAATGTTATGTTTTGTTATGTCTATTGTAGTCTGGGCAACTTGATTTACTTTTCTAGATTTTAAATCTTTTTTGTAAAGGATTCTCAGATTCATGACTCACCCTGTTTTCAGAAACAGGAAAGAACATCTGTCCAGAATGGCACTGATAAAATCTGTAACAGCATCTCAACAGAGGTTTTCTCCAGGCCAACTCAAACAACAGATTTGTGCACTGGATTATATTAGAGATTACTTGTGAACAGTGGACTGTTTGTGCTGAGCTTAACAAAACTGAATAATACTAGAACAAGGAGGCGTAAGGTTATACACACACACACACACCTAAAACAGTTGGTCACACTGCTGTTTTTGAGTGAGTGAAAGTGAGAGGCATGTTCACAAAATGATTCATCCCTAAAACAATAAATAAGAAAAAGTTGCATTTAGACTGTCAGCAACTGTTTGTATCATCTCATAAAAATCCAGCATGTGGTTTTAAACAGCTGAATCATTGTGTGTCAAACAATGCAGTATTTGCAAAAGTATTTCTTTAACTTAGACACAGCACTGTAAAAACGTGCTTTCTAGCCAGTGCATATTTAAAACAGCAACTGAGCAAGAAGCTCAGAGATTGGCTTAATGTCACTATTTAGCTTCTGCAGTCACCACTATCACACAACAGAATGTTACATTTCCAAAAAGAATAGTAAAATTCAAGATTTCAGATTCTCATTCTGTACAACACCTTTACGCCTGCTCCAAATATATGTCTGAGAAAAAAATGCTCTGCAGAGTACTGACATTATTACTAAAATATATGGTTTTTCATTATTAAAGATGCACTGTGCAGGACATTTCGAAAAAGTACAGATTCATAACAATAATCCATTGTTATTTTACATTTACTATAATTATAATTGTTAACAAGTTAGTTTACCAGATAAGCAACATGTCTAAGTTGTGTGAGTTTAAACAGTTAAAGTTCCTTTAAAGACACAAAAAAGATATTAATTTTGAATAAAAATACAAGGTTTTTGAGAGATCTCTATTATTGTTTTGATACCTTTGGCACTGTGCAAGCAAACTTACAGTATGTTTCATTTAATTTAAAGAGAAACTTTGAGGATGTATGAAAGTGACACTGACACTGTGTTTTACCTATGTCCAGTGTTTGGGACAATCCTGGAGGGGGAAGACCATTATTGGCCATTATCATAAAATCCTTCAGAAATCTCTTAACACAACTTTTTTTCACAACTATTTACATTGTAGATTCACACAGAAGACATCAAAGATGTGAATGAGCACATATGGAATTATGTAAAAAGTGTAACCCCAAACCATCTCTATTGGGTTCAGGTCTGGTGACTGTGGAGGCCAGGTCATCTGGGGCAGCACTCCATCACTCTCCTTCTTGGTCAAATAGCCCTTACACAGCCTGGATATGTGTTTGGGGTCATTGTCTTGTTGAAAAATAAATGATGGTACAACTAAACGTAAACTGGATGGAATGGCATGTCGTTGCAGGATGCTGTGGTAGCCATGCTGGTTCATGATGCCTTCAATTGTGAGTAAATCCCCAACAGTGTCACCAGCAAAGCACCCCCACACCATCACACCTCCTTGTCCATGCTTTACAGTGGGAACCACGCACATAGAATCCATCCGTTTACCTTTTCTGCGTCGCACAAAGACACAGCGGTTGGAACCAAAGATCTCAAATTTGGACTCATCAGACCAAAGCACAGATTTTCACCAGTCTAATGTCTTGTTTCCTCTCCTTAGCAGTGGTTTCCTAGCAGCTATTTGTCCATGAAGGCCTGCACTTCGCAGTCTCCTCTTAAAAGTTGTTGTAGAGATGTGTATGCTGTCAGAGCTCTGTGTGGCATTTATCTGGTCTCTAATCTGAGATGTTGTTAATTTACGATTTCTGAGGCTGGTGACTCATCATCAGCAACAGAGGTGACTCTAGGTCTTCCTTTACTGGGTCGGTCCTCATGTGAGCAAGTTTCATTGATGGTCATGGTCCTGATGGTCTTTGCGACTCCACTTGGGGACACATTCAAAGAATTTGCAATTTTCCAAACTGACTGACCTTCATTTCTTAAAGTAATGATGGCCACTTGTTTCTCTTTGCTTAGCTGATTTGTTCTTGCCATAATATCAATTCTAATAGTTGTCTAATAGGGCTTGTGTTGGGTTGTGTATCAACCTGACTTGTCAACTCACCTGTTAAGCAAAAAACATTTTAGGTGACTTCCTCATTAAGCTCATTGAGAGAACACTGAGGTTTTTGAGAGAACAATATCCAAAAAGCAAAGGGTGGCTACTTTAAGGAATGTAAAATATAAAACTTATTAACAAAGTTTTTTTGTTAAGTACATAATTCCACATGTGTTCAATAAAGTTTTGATGCCTTCATTCAGAATCTACAATGTAAACGGTCATGAAAATAAACAAAACTCATTAAATGAGAAGGTTTGGACTCAACTTTTGGCCTGTACTGTATGTGCAGATTGTTTGTTCAGTTTGTTGAACAAATTTAAAAACACAATTACAATCTACTTGCAATGGAAATGTTGCATGTTATGTTTGGAACAGAATGTTGTTTTGAAACATCCCATGTTTTATTTCATCTGAAGTGCTGAAGCCACCCAGAGCATCCATTTATTGGAATTAAATAACTATGTTGTGTAAATGGAAGCAAAAACCCTGTTTAACTGCAACACTTCCCTTAAGGGTTTAGACCAAATTTAAGCAAAAAATGATTCAGTTAATCTCTAGGATAAACACAGCAGGACTGACAATGCACAGGGCAAAATACACTGAACTGTTTAGTGTCACCCACATATTCACATGTGTCTTATTCAACAAAAACAGTCCACACATCTTTGGCAGCTGTAAAATTAGAGGTGTTGCTGTTATATGGGCTGGAAGTAATGAGAGTCAGTCAACGTATTTTCGGTTGTTCAACAGTTACTTTGAAGTGAATAAAATGATAAAAAACATAAGATCAAATTTTTATTATCTGTCTGTATATGTACGCTTGACATTAGATGAGTTTACATGTTCAAAACACTTCAATTACAGATGATTATAAAAACATAACAACACTAGGTTACTATGTTTACACAAGTGTAAATCAGAGGTTCTCAACTATGACCCTTAAGGTCCACTTTCTGTAGGTCCAAACCTGATCAAACACACCTACCTGTCTTTTTTGTTATCTTAAAGACACAGATTAGATTATTCAGGTGCTTTTGCAAAACTTGACCTTTAACAGCAGAGCTGAGAAACTATAAATAGACATTGAAATTTTCACTAAAAACACAGTTTAAAGTGTTTACATGCAGGACGACTTTGGTGTAATGGGTAAAACTGTTAATTCTGTGCACTGGGTAAAAATCATTCTATGGCAATCCAATTTTCCTTAAACCACTTTTAACCTTTACCTGATTAAAGAAGTTTTAGGTGTTTATGTGACCTTACACTTATGGGTGATTTAGCATAATCAGTGTACGATGTGCATGTAAACATACTTTCCTGATAATGATGTAAAGGAAATATTTTTAAGAACATTGGCTATGGGATTGGAATCGTTGTTGCTTACTATTTGTAATGCAGAAGGTGATGACACTTATGTAAGGATTTAAAGCTGAATGCAAGGTGCTAACTCTCACAGCAAAGCATAAAATGACACAGAACAAGACAAATCAAGCTGAAACTTTCCTAGAAACTTTAGCAGCTTGTTGGTCAAACACCAGAAGTTGTTTCAACCCTCAGCAATGCTGATTTTTTGAACAATGACATATGAAGTTCAACCAAAAAATACTTTATGTATGAAGCTTAGATGTTTAACGGAACATCTGTTTTAGCTATTTGGGGCTCTTGGGGAATGTCAGATGTCAGAGATAAAGTGGGGAGAGGTTTTTTGAAAGGGAAGTTTCTTATTTCCCCCCTCTAGGACAGTGGTCTAAGTGAAACATCTCTTCCTTTCTGTCTCTGTTTTTATGCCCCTCATTGCATGAGCCATAAACTGTTCCAGAGAAAATTGAAGTCTAGAGAAACCCTTATTAAACGCTTTTAAAGGCAGATTTTAAGGCAGATTTACGCCTTATTAAACGTTTTTTAAAACACTTATTATTCGAGTGACAGCAAATTAGCAAACATATTTTGCTGAAATGGATAGGACATTTCTTTATAAAACAGTCTTGCTTGTTTCCAGTGACACTGAACATGGGTTTTGACTTTGACATCAGTAATAGAAATGCCATCATCATAACAATTTTATTGTTAGACTAGTATTAGCTTTCTCAGCCTGGTCATGGACAGGTTGATCCATGTTATTCTGACATGATTTGTGAGTGTCTTGTGTTCACTAGCAGAAGTAAATCTTTTAATACAACATTGTCATGGTCAATTTATATATTTGATTAATAGTGCAGAAACTCAGTCAAATAGTACATAATAGTATTTTTTGTCTCGCAATCCTGGTTTAGATTAAATTTTATTCCAGGTTTTCAATGTTTAAATGATTTTCAACAATGTGGATTTATTTCAGGAATTTTCTGATTACATTGGCCTTACCCAGTTGTAATTTCATGCACATTTCTACCCGGAAATTTGTACTTAAATGTTTCACCAGCTTGGCCTCATTGTGACTGTATTGGCTCTGGTTTATAAAATAACTGGTTTTCAAAAATTCCACTGAAGTCGAATTACAGTTTTGTTCTCCCTGGTTTTAATTTAAGTCACGTCTCCCCTTTAATGTCATCATCATCTGCCAAAAACTAAAAAAAGTTATGATAATGTCTTAAATGTAAAGCAATCACTGTCTAGATGCCATTCACAAACACATTCAATTCCTGCTACGACTCCAAGATTTCCAGAATGAGATCACTGTCTGATTCATATTTACAGGACATGGTGTCAGACATTGGAACATCCAATATGATGTGTCTGTGCGTAAAGGAAATCTTGGATGGGACATAAAATGCCCTTTTTACATTGTTACTTTAAAAAATTAAACTACTTGTTTTTGAGTGTTGAAGCAATCACATTTTCACTTCCATTTATTGTTTTAGTAAGAAACAAAATCCCACAGTGCTTCTGGCCCAAAGAGCAATGGGAAGTTAAATATCAAAATAATATTTGATTTCACTGTTTAAATCTTTGTACAAGATATCAAGGGTGATCTCAGTGGGGACGATTAAATGAAATTAAGGTGCAAGATGACGCCACACACATGGAACAAAAATGTTATATATAGTTGTCACAGTGTTCATACTGTAATTATAACCATCAACATTCTTGTGGTGCCAAGCATGATACTGTACATACTCAGACCTTTGCACATGCCCATAAGCAATTTCTTTTGGATTTCCATCAGCAAACTTTCCCTAATTGTCCTGGTTTCTGCGTGGGAGATCTACAAGATCCAGAGTCACTTTATCCTAAAATTAAGAAGCTTCACATCATGCTGCAAATTTGGACTTTATATTTTCCCACAAATCATGGCTAAGCAAAAACCGCGTCAGCCTGTTTCTGCTTAATATTAGTATTCTATTTTCTCTAAATATGGGAAAATGCTTACAGTGCAACCTAAGTAACATTTACAGACAGACTTTATGGAACACATAAACTTAACTGTAATTGGTTCCACACTTTGACTCTCTGTTCTAGTGTCTGGCTGAACAGTACATTTGCAGAGTGTCTCATTATTGTGTTAAAATCAGTAGCATCTATGTGAAAGGCTTTATCAAGACACTGTATGTGTGACAATGTGTGCATTGACATGGGACAACATGCATTCACATTCCACAATAAAATCACAAAAACATGGTAAAGCCCAGAGCAAGTCTGCTAATATGCAGATATTCTCTATTAACTTTTAGCCCCATGAACTGCAGTTAAAAGGCATCCAGATACTGAAAAGCTCCACAAAAGGACAGCATAGAACCACACCCTTACTGATTGGTATCCTGTCTGTGCGTGAGTGATGTGAGGTAAAAGGCAGCAACTATCAAATCTATCCATGCTAGTGAATCTACACTGATAGAATAAATTTCTTGGCTACTCTTTGTGTTATAATACAAGTGAAATGGTATGTTGAAGACAAATGACAAAATTGGATCATAAAGTTGTTAAATATAGACATATAAATACAAACATGGCATAATTGATGTTTGGTCTCAAGACACATAAATAAATGATGTTTAATGAAATTGTCATCTGAAATTGTACATAAATGATTAACAACTAACAAAAAATATAAGAACTATATAAGAAAAAATGTAAAACTAAGAATGTAGCACATCTTATGACTTTTGATATAATACTCTACTTTTATTCACACTACTGGTTCTTATTCACGTTCCAGTAATATGTAAAGGCCTGCTGTCCTTTACAATTTCCCCTTTTGAGTTTCACTGAAGAAAGAACAGAAATTACATCAAAGTGAATAAATCCTGACACAATTGTAATTTTTGGGAGGACTGTTCTTTTAAAAATAATTGTTTAATAAAATAACTGTTTTAATGCCATGAACACAGAACTTTTTTGGAATGTCTTTACAAATATTAGTAAAACACAGTCAGTATCATGTGAGAGAGAGGAGAAAAAGTCAGTTGTATAAGTTCTCTACTAACACCAAAACTACATCATATATCATATATACATATCAAACAGACAATTAATGGTAATTGCATTTTGTCACAGTCATTTGTTTGATTACTTTAAAGAGGGACCCAGAGTCAAAATCCGTTTTTTCTAGTCTTGTCGGAAAAAACGGCACTATAATACATTTTGAACCATATAAAGTATACAAATTTGTTTTAAAATTGTGTCTGAAATCAGCTTGATCTGGAAAGATGCACCCTATTACGTCATAAGTGTCTCACTCACCCCCTTCTCACAAAAATAGCTTGCATAGGCCCGTCCCCCCAAAATGACCCACCCCTGCTAATGTTATTGCAGCACTGACGGCAAGTTCAAGGCAAAATGGCGACTCGTGTTCATAGATGTGCTGCTCTCCCCATCTGTATACAAGCGATGTGCAAACCTTTCATCACTTCCCCACAGAAGGAAATGGCTGTGATGCATGGCTACGGTTTATTTTTAACTGGAGCCCATGACATTTAGCTGACATGCTCCGCTCATTTTACATGGTACAGTTTTACAAACCTGCTGGCGTATCTCAGCATTTGATGCTACCACACCAAGCTCAACAATCATTACAAGCTGTAAATATTACACTATTAGATTAAATTCTCTTTTTAATTTTTAAAATTAGAACATATTCATTTTGATGTGTGTACAACTAGCATTGGCAATGTAAACAAACGCTAGCAACATCCATAGATTTAGCGCCTTAGCACACATAACAATATGACAACACAAGAGTATTATTTCAGTGGTGATATGTCTCGCTTTCTTCTCCAGGATACAAGAAAGGCTTGCTGTTGGATTTTCAGGAAACCCAGTGTAGGGGAACAATATTTGGACCACAGTACTGAAACTGAGTTAATTCAGTGTCCCTCTGTTCTGCATGAAAATAGTTATGTGATTGTAATTGAGTTTACTGTAAAGATGTTGTTCTATTGTTTATGTGTTTAATCCTTCAAGACAATCTTCACTGTTAGCCTGTTTGTACATAATTGTATTCTGTTTGAATAACCACTAAATTTTGTATTCATATTTATTCAATATACATTCAGAGCCTCACAAAACAAGCTGTTGGCACTATGGCTACTGCAGTTTCACTGGCATTTAGTTTGACACCAGTCACCAGTCAAGTCACAGCCAGCAAAAAGACTTCATCTTGAATTTGGAGAGGACGTTGAAGATGTTAAGATAAAACTCTGCATTGCCTGCAAGACATGGTGAATGAGGAGGAGGAAAAAGTAGAATGGCATTTAGTACATTTTAATACATTTGTTCTGGGTATGATTCAAGATGATGTCTGCCTGATTTGTTTAACTAATAAAATTTGTTATTGCAATGATGTATTTCCTTACTCTCTTTATCTGTTTTGTTTTGCTCAACCAAATGTGGATTAGTCTAATTACACACTGCTAGACAATGGGTCACCTTGGGTCTACCTACCCTTCCTCTGAGTGACAAACGGCCATGGTATATGTTAAAACCAATATAATAACTATAAAGATATGCATGTTATATGTTTATGTTCTCTTTGAGTGTTATTCATTATGGCAGTGAATGTATGGCTCAGGTGAATGCACAGCTTTCAATAATGATAAACTTTTGTCCCAATTATGCTGTCATGCTAAAATTAATTCTTGACTTACTTTGACATAGTTCTGTTTTCACTTTGAACGGGGCAGATGTACACCGTCAGCCCCAGATTAACAGCCAAACCTGAACCCTCCATTCATAAACAGTATTTACATTAAACTATAGTTAGTATAAAGTCTTGATCTGATTCTGGCTCAAACATATAAGGCTGAATCTGTGAAAAGCGAGATTTGCCAGAGTCCCTACGGTGGCGTTTTTAGAGAGGTTTTAAGACAGCTATTCTCTCTATGTTACAAATGTACTTGATGCGTTCCATGGGGGATTTGATGACTACATTTCTTATTTATTTTATTCTTGGCTAGTTGGCTAGAGTACCAAATATGGTTTAATTCTCTTTTTATTGACTTGTTAATTGTTTTGCTATGAGATTTTAAAAGCCATTGACAGTTGTTTGTCCCAGACGTTTAACCACGAGTCTTACAACAGTGCAAATCTAAACAAAATCTGTACATTTGTCCTCTTGTAACGTGTAATTGTAAATGTTCTGATAGATAATCAGTCACTGAAATGGCTGGTTTATGCATCAGTCAACCACAGACCAACAACACAGTCTCCCTTTTTTTAATACATTCTTTTTGGCTACATCTTCTGTTGCTTGTCTGTGACATCACAGTGACTTCTCAATCTTTCAGATAGGAGGCAGTCATAGTGTCACGAGACGGAGGCGGACCCAAGTGCAGGTTCTTTATTAGCTTTGCGATGAGGCATGGTCATAAATGGGCAAGGTCAAACAAACGGGCAAACAAGGGCAGCATAGAAAATCCAAAAGGGGTAGTCCACAAAACAGAGCAAGGGTCGAGACAGGCAGCAAAACATCAATAAGCCAACCAGAGTCCAAAGTCCACAAACCAACAGGAAAATCCAAAACACAGGGAATCAAACATAGGGGAAACACAAGGAAAAGGCAAACCAACACTTTGCAACTTCCTGTTTGCTAGGCTAGCAAACAGGAAGTTGCTAAAGAGGAAGCACCAAAGAGGAAGCATAGGGTCAGTCACGGGGCTTGGGCTCCCTCTGCTGTCCTGACATTACACATAGGTTCTGGGGATAATTTAAATTACCCACATTGTAAGCGCCACATTATAGAAATAACAATTTTATAGTATTCATATTAATTCATACACATAAACATGAGAAAAATTACATACAGTTAGCCAGTCATTTTCAGGAAACATTTTGTACAAATCCATTGCTTCTATTTGGTCCCACCCCCAACTGACTGGGTGGTCATAAGTTCCAATATTATTTTTCTTTCTTAGAATGGTCCTTGACCAATCCAATTAAAGATCTGGAGAAAAACAGGAAGAATGCTTTGATTGGTCAATCACAATCAAGTATTGTATTGCTAAAGATTTGTTAAATTCTTGGACATAACATTTCCAATAAATGGAAATGTTGATTATTTAGAAGCCTCTCTGAAAATTTGTAAATTTGTTGTGCATTACTGACAATGAAAGCTTTATCACCTTTATCAATGAAAACCTTTATCATAGCCATACAGAAGAGAATAAACAGCAATATCATGAAATATAACGTTTGAGTTGAGGTGTGGTACTTTTTCTCTATAGAATTGTGTTTTGTGTTAAATCAGGAATAATAAAGACAGTTGCATGAGTAAAACACAAAGAGACATCAAAGGGCCCGTATGTTCCTTTCGTCCACAGCTGCTGCACAGAACACTTAGTATGTGCCTAACATGATCAGTATGTGGTACTGGTTTTATTTAACATGCAGTAAATAAACCGACATCAGCAATTTACAATCTTTTTATGTGATTAGCTGGTATTTACTGACACAGTTGAGCAGTTACTATGCTGTCCAGAGATCAAACTAAATGTTTATGATCCATTAAATGTACCATGTTGTCTTTTTCCTCTAGAGGTAAAGAACATCAGGAGACAGTATCTGTTCATCTGTTAAAAAGAATCGGCTGGTGTCAGTCTAACACAGACCACCCAAAGTCTGTACCCTGACTTTCTGATGCATATTGTACACAAAACTGGAAACTTCTTTGCCAGTCCAGATTGTCTGACGCCAACACAACTGCTTGGAGTTGAGCTCTGATATAGGTCACATACAGTACATACTGCAGTAACAAGACTGGGAGTGACAACCACATTCAAATCCAGGAGTAAATCCTGAAATTCTAGTTTTGTATGTGCAGTCATTATCAAAGTTACAATAGTAGACAAACTACCCCAACAGTCAGCCTTCCTGCTAGCTCAACTGGTAGAGCATTGTGTTAACACTGCAAAGATTGTGGGTTCGATCCCAGGGGAAGGCAAGTCCTGATAAAATGTGTACCTTGAATTCACTATAAGTTGGTTGGGTAAAAGCGTCTGCCAAATTAATAAATGTAACAACAAGTCTTTGGTGTCACAACGGTATACACACAAAACATTCCTACAGCTCAACTAGTGGAGTATGGTCTTATTAATGTATGATTATGGTTTTAATAACCAAGAATGGTTAAGATGATTAAAATGTAAAGCTTGAACTATAGGTTGCTTTGGATAAATGTTTGTCAAATGCATTAAGGTAAACATTTTGTGTAAACATTGCAGAGGGAGACAGTATTATTCATAAAATAAACAAACACACAAGTGCTTCTTTCTCTGTGATTTTCAAGCACCACACCACAGACAAGATGCAAGAGGCTGAAGAGAGTGACAACTAATTTAAAATGTGTTTTTCAGTTTGGTTCTATAACAAAACCAGAGGATTTCATCAAAGTTTAGTTACACTACCTGAAAGTTTTGAAAGTTAATTTAATTTAAACGTTTAGCTTTGACTTTATGTGTACAGTACAGTAGAGGTTGAATCCCCTATAGGAGAGGAGTAAATACAGTGTAAGAAACAATTAACCACAGGATTTACCAAAGCCAGATCTGGAAACATGTCAGAAGTTTCAAAATCATAGTTTATTGGATGGATTTATGAAAAAATGTATGTAATATTTTTGACGGTCCACCTGGTCACAAAGCTGTTATGATGCCTCACCCTCTAATAAAAGAAAAAAGCTGTCGTGTTTACAGTTGTGTAAGCCATATGACTGGTTGTGCATGGACAATTGTGAAGCTCAATGGCACCACAGCTGAATGTGAAACGAAAGGCGGCTACATTCCTATCTTGTGCCCAGTTAGTCAATATCTTGTCAGTATGAAGATGCTTTCGAGAAAGATGCTTTCAGACCATCTTCACCTTCAATGAGGTTTGAAAAAAGTACATTTAACTGCTTTTAATTGCTCCATCAGAGGGCTCCATCTTTTTTTATGAAACCATATTGCAGAACAAGATGCACAGGATTGTGGGATATTATGGATTTATCTACAGTATGCCTTGGTATAAACATTGAAATCAGACATACCTTGATCTCATCCAAACTAAACTTGCCTAGGTGGCAGCCTTCTTTAGTTTTTGGACATCAGCTTCAGAGCCTACAATTTATGATAACTGCAAAATTTCCTGCGGATTACCAACCCAGTGTGAACAGTTTGTGTAGAGCCGGTGTGGGAATAGAAACAGTTTCAGAACGTGCAATTTAATATAGGTCAACTTCAGTCACACTCACATCTGAGATGTGTCTCTCAGTGTACCTATAATTAGATAGAAATAAAATTTCACATGAAATATCTGTGGAAACAACACATTATGCTTTAATATACATGTAAATCTGTTTGCTTTGGTTATCCTGAAACCAGACATTACATCAGTTATTTTCCTGTATGGCAGGCTACCCTAAAGAGTCAAAGTGGGCCCCCTCACACAAGCACTTCTCCATGACTTTATCTATGAAAGATCGCAGCAGTGATTTTAACCTCTAACCCCTCACAGAGTGTCTCCATATGGTCACTATGCATGGACTGAATAGCTCACTGGTGTTTCAGACTAATGCAAAATGACAATTTTATTGATAGTTTAACATACAGGCTTCAATCTGTATGATGTAATGTTACAAAACATTCAAGAGATTTCTGGTAGGTAATTAGGGATGGTCCTTCAACAAATTGTGACAGTTAGCAACTTTCATTTACTTCATTTATGAGGGTGTAATGTAACTGTTAAAGTCCTTCCAAACAGTCCACACAATGGTAGTCAGGGCTCTTATTTCCCCTGAAATTGTTTTACGAAAAGATGTTTGAAATGTTATATTTTATTATATACTGTGATTTGTATACTGTGCCAATGAATGCAAATTGTCCTTGTATGCATGGAATATCTGGCTGGATGACTTGCTAACAAATCAATTTTTTGTTATTACCATATACATTCTTTGCAAAATACTGATATCCACATTATAAATTTCCCTAGTAACTTTTTGGAGTCTGTACTTTAGCTATATCTTTTAATACACCTTGGCGAACAATAATTACTAGGTTTAACTGTTATGGAAAATTTAGGAAAAATGTTTTACTTTACTCATATTTATGTCCATTTTTATTTTTTGATTAACATTTAGCAAATTATTAAGTTAAATGACTAAATGGGGTTCCTAATAAATGCTACTTACCAAACACTATAAGTTGTTTAGTAAGTCCCAAATATTTTGTTACGCAATGAGACAGTTAAAGAATTTCTAGTTCTTGTTTATGCCTAAAATGCAATTACAGTTGTAAATCACAATTTACATCTAAAAATGTTATATAGCAATGAGAATGACTTCTCTCAAAATAGCTAATTTCCAGTGTTTAATCAAGTAACTTTAATCAAGCTTTATTCATCAACACAGTGAGCTGATCCTCCAATGAGGAGGTTTACTAAGGCATGACAT